>WEDG01011322.1:0-44896 GCA_017591395.1 Schistocephalus solidus
GAGGCCAACCGGATCGCCACCGCCAAGACCAAAGAGCAGCAGCACAAAGTCACCAGCTGCCCCAGACCAGCACCGTCGATGCCCAGGCCCTGCCAACATGCCCGCGCTGTCAACGCATCTTCCCCGCATGAATCGGCCTTGTTGGACATCTTCGGACGCAATGCACCAACAATCCGGAAATTTCTATTTCTACGTCAAATTCGGTCAAACCTCCTTCTGACTCTCCCACCCTCACTCCTGGAATCAATTCCGTTACTCCCACCATCATAGAGACCACATCCATTTACTCATCGCCTGTTACCCCCACCACCGCAACCACCACCGCCTTCGCCTTCACTACTACCACCGCAACCACCATCAGCGATGGGCACTCTCACCTAAACTGTCCTCAATGCGACTGCGCATTCACCTCATGTATCGGCCTGGTTGGTCACTTGCGAATTCTTCGTACAGAGATTGGTGAACCGATAGTTCGACCGTCGATTTCGACTATGTCCACCGTATGATCCATGGGAGGGTGGAGCAGGGACGGTGACTTGTGTGTGAATTAGTTTTAAGTGATAGTAGCCTTGAACTGCAGCTAACGCACACTCTCCTCCTCCCCCACCTGAGCCCGGTGTCAAGACAGAGTCAAGAAGACCGAATGGCGAGAGATGACGCAGGTGGCTGGCGCGGCCGGGTCCCCTAAGTCCTAGCCGCCCCTAGGCCCGCCACCACACCTCCCATGTTCGGCATTTGTTAGCGGAGTGCAACCCGAATAACGTATGTCGTGCCATGATGTGGCCCTCATGTTGGTCCACCGCATCTACCACGTGGCCCGTTTAGGGGTCACGTGGCGGATCAACCGTCGATTTCGACGAGGTCCACCGTATGCTTCACACCAGGTGGTGCAGGGACGGTGACTTGCGCGTGAATTAAGTTTAAGTGATAGTAGCCTTGCGCTGCAGCTACCGCACTCTCTATTCCTCCTCCCCACCTGAGCCCGGTCGTCAAGACAGAGAGTCAAAAGACCGGGGATAGGAGAGGGCGCAGGTGGCTGGCGCGGCCGGAGCCGCCCCTTGGCGTACCACCACACCTGGCTCGGATACAACGGGTGGGAGTGCCGCCAAAGGCCACATTAAGAAGGGCCATTGAAACCTGACTCTCAGTCCGCCAGTCAGCCGCACACAAAACACACATTGGGCTGACCACGCGGCATGAGTTATCCCGTAATTTGACAACCTTCCAAGCCACGGCTTTTAGCGCACCGTGATAGTTTTCAAGTGCGTCCAGATTGTTTTATGGTGAGGAACATGCGCTGAGCTGTCGACCTCACTCTCTCTCAACCCCACCATCCGGACACCGTCCGAGCCGGTCAGTTGGCTGATGTGGGAATAGCACTTTGATGGTTGACGGATCGGCGTACCCGTCTTTGCGCACCACTGCATGACCTGGCCCCCATAACTCACACACCAGGATTCACTAACGTGGGGGATATGAAGTGGCCATCGCCGTCTGACTCCCAGTCCACTGCACAGCCACTCGACACACACAGCTCATACACTGAGCTGACGGCGTGGTCTGGTGGAAGCGTCAGATTGGCAGACTTCCCAGCCACGGTTACTAGAAAACCGTGATATACTCTGGTTAATGGTGATTGTGAGGGTGTTGTCGATGTATTGGTGTAGGTAGTGTGCGCTGATGTAGCTAAGCCTCCGGTGGTTTACCGGAGGTTGTCGTGGAGGCGCATGTGGCCTAATATGCCCATGCGGTGTGTAAATGTGCGGAAGCAGTGAGGGCAGTGAAGGCGAGGCGCGTCGACTGTATGTCGGAGACCCAGGCGCTGGTTCACCAGCCTCCATGCGATGGATTCGCAGGTGACCGACCAGGCCGATGCGTGAGTTGAAGTTGCAGGCGCAGTGTGGGCAGGAGAAATCGGTAGAGGCTGGAAGGATGTCATTAATGGTAGTGGGGGTTTCAAGGGCGCTAAGAATGGCAGGAGTGGAGGGTGTGCATGGTGTATCGGTGTTGTCGGCATTGTGGTGTATTCCGCTGTCATGGACGCGCATGTGACCGAATAGGCCCATGCGATGAGTGAATGCGCGAGTACAGTGAGGGCAGTGGAGGCGACGATCTCTGCTGTGTGATGGTACTACAGGCACTGGCTCACCGGTCTCTGTACGATGTATTCGCAAGTGACCAACCAGGCCGATGCGTGAGGTGAATGTGCGGTCGCATTGAGTACAGCTTAGGAGAGATTCCCCATCGCTGATGGTGGTAGTGAAGGCGAAGGCGGTGGTGGTTGCGGTGGTGGGGGTAGCAGGCGATGAGTAGATGGATGTGGTCTCTATGATGGTGGGAGTAATGGAATTGATGCCAGGAGTGAGGGTGGGGAGCCAGAAGGAGGGTTGGCAGAATTTGACGTAGAGATTGGAAATTTCGGATTGTTGGTGCATTGCGTCCGAAGATGTCCAACCAGGCCGATTCGCGCGCGGAAGATGCGTTGACAGCGCGGGCATGTTTGCAGGGCCTGGGCATTGGCGGTGTTGGTCCGGGGCGCTGGTGACTTTCGTGCCGCTCTTTTGGCCTTGGCGGCGGCGATCCGGTTGGCCTCATAGATTGCTGAACCAGTCTTCACTGATCTTCTCCATGCCGGTCTATCCTGCTCGAGGTCCTCTTAGGTCGCCGAGTTGATTTGCAGTTGCTTCAGCGATTTCTTCAAAGTGTCCTTGTAGCGTCGTTTTTGACCTCCCTGCCGGCGAGAACCCGTAGTGACATCTCCGTAGAAAAGTCGTATGGGTAGTCGCTCGTCGTCCATTCTCACCAGGTGGCCGCTCCATCGTTATCTCACTTGCCTCAGCATGGCATGGATGCTGAGGATTCCGGTCCGCTCCAGGACTTCCGTGTCCGGGATCCTGTCTTGCCATCTCAGCTTCAGTATTCTGCGGAGGCAGCTGAGGATGAAAGTGATTCAGCTTCCTGGCTTGGTTCGACTAGACGGTCCAGGTTTCCGCTCAGTAAAGGAGTGTCGTCAAGACGACGGCCTTGTACATCTTCAGTTTGGTGTTCAGGTGAATACCGTGGCGATTCCACACGGAGGCCTGCAG
This sequence comes from Schistocephalus solidus, assembly GCA_017591395.1. Lineage (NCBI taxonomy): Eukaryota > Metazoa > Platyhelminthes > Cestoda > Diphyllobothriidea > Diphyllobothriidae > Schistocephalus > Schistocephalus solidus. The sequence goes on from WEDG01011322.1 coordinate 3,087, forward strand.
CCGGCCGAAGTCTGACTAGCTTTGGAGATCCGTTGGGCCCACCTCGTCATCGATTCTCGTGTTGCGTGACAGCCTGCTTCCCCAGATAAGCGAAAGGTTTCCACGTTTTGAGTTGAGCACCGTTGACATTGATTCGAGGAGCATTGCATTCCGCACTGGGTGGCGGCTGGTGCATGACAACCGTTTTGGCTGTACTGATTGTTAATCAAAATTGGCGCAGCCTTCGGCGAAAGGTCCATGCTCCTTTGCATGTCCTCCTCCGTCACGGTGTTAGGGTGCAGTCGTCCGCGAAGAGCAAAGTCATGGACTATAGTCGTAGACAAGCGCGTTAGAGCCTGCATACGCCGACTTTTGAAGGTGCCCGTCAGTTCTGTAGGCGATGTGGATCCCAGGCTGCTCATCACGGTAGGCGTCCATCAGCATAGCCGAGAACATGAGACTGAACAGGTTGGGAGCCAATAAGCAGCATTGCTTCACTCCGTTGGTCACTGCGAATGCTTCGGATACCGTCCCGTTGTCAGTGACGCGCGCCGTCATCCCGTCACGATTCACCGTGTCAAAGGCTTTCTTTAGATCCACGAAGGTAGATTATAGGTGAGTTTGCATCTCCTGACACTTCTCTTGTAGCTGGCGGGCGGCAAATATCATATCGGTTGTTCCGCGTTGTCGGCGGAAGTCACATTGGCTTTCCGGGAGCAGGCCCTGCTCTAGGTGACAATTAAGACGATTGAGAAGGATACGGGCGAAGATCTACCCGGCGATGTTGAGCAACGATATGCCTCTGTGAGTATCACAGAGTTGCCGGTTCCCCTTCCGTTTGTAGAGATGGACGATGGTCGCATCTTTGAAATCCTGAGGAACTTGTCCTTGGCACCACATCTCCTGGAAGAGTGTTGTGAGTTCTGCCATCAGCAGGGGGCCACCGTGCTTGTAGACTTCCGGTGGGATTTCGTCGGATCCCGGTGCTTTACCGCTGAAAATCTGCTGCACGTCCCGGATTGTTTCCGGTAGGGAAGGCGGCAGATCCAGGTCATTGTTCGTGTCCACTTGAGGGAGCCGGTCAATGGCAGCATCGGAGATGGCTGATGAGCAATTAAGGACATTTCTGAAGTGCTCTTCTTAGCGCTTCAGAATTTGCGATTTTTCTGTCAGCAGTGTTGTGCCATCAGAGCTGAGCAGCGGTGCGCACCCCTTGATACAGGGGCCGTAGATGGTCCTGATGGCTTTGAAAAAGGTTTTAATTTCATTGCGGTCCGCATACCCCTGGATTTCCTCAGCCTTTCAGATCATCCAGGCATCCTGCATCTCCCGCAGCCGTTGCTGTACAAGGCCACGGCATCTGAAGAAGGCTGCTTTGGTGGCGTCAGTCCGAAGGTCCATCTATACTTTGTGTAGTCCATTCTTCTCCGCGAGTAAGTTGCTGATGTCGGCGTCATTGTCGTCAAACCAGTCCTGGTGTCGACGGCATGCGCATCCGAGGACATCGAGGGCGGTGGACTGGATGACATTCCGCAGTTGACACCATCGTGTCTCCACGGTAGCGTTATCATCTGGAGCATGCAGGTTCTCCAGTTTCTCGGTTATTTGGTTGCTGAAATCAAAACAGTGAGCAGAAAAATTTTACAAAATAGTATTTAACTTACATGGCGGCCTCTTACCTTGGGGCCTTCGTAGGGGTTGCAGTTGGATTCTCACCTGGGAGATGACGAGGCGGTGATCTGTCCAACCATCGGCATTGCGGATCGCCTTGGTTACCAGCACGTCCTGTCGATCTAGCCTCCGGACGAGAACATAGTCCAGCAGATGCCAGCGCCGCGACCGAGGGTGCATCCACGTGGCCTTCTCCCGCGTCGGAAGGCGGATGAAGGTATTGGTCAGCAGGAGACGGTGTTCCGCACACGTGCGCAAAAGGAAGGAGGCCGTTATCGTTTCAGCTACCGAGACCTTGGGGACCCAGCACTCCCTGCCAGGCAGCGTGGTCCATCCGACGCGGGCATTGAAAGTCACCAAGGACAATTAACTTGTCCTCTTTCGGCACAGTCGCCAGCAGGGCGTGCAGGTTCTCGTAGAATTTGTCCTTCGCCGCATCAGAGCTCGTCATTTGGGGAGCGTAGGCGCTGATGATGGTGGTGAACTGGTGTCCCCAAAGAGGCAGGCGGAGGCTCATCAGGCGATCATTGATACCCTGCGGCAGACAGGACAGACGTCCAACTTCGTTCCGGATGGCAAAAACAACACCAGCGTCGCGTCGCTCTGCCTTTGGCCGGCTGCTATAGAAGAAGGTGTAGCCAGCACCCACCTCCTCCAGCTGACCCTGCTCAGAAAATCGGGTCTCGCTGAGAGCAGCAATGTCCACCTTGTAGCGCGCCAGTTCCCGAGCGACTAGCGCCGTCCGTCGTTTCGGCCAGTTGCTCCTAGGATTGTCTAAAAGGGAACCAACATTCCAGGCTGCTAGTGTGAGTGGACTCACCCGAGCAGCCCGGAGGGTATGGCGAGGGGGATTGGGACGGGGGATATTATTGTTTGTTTTGAGTTTTACGACCGCGTATTTTGTGATCTGCGAGCCGGCCGGCTGCAGAAGACGTGATAACCAGCATTTGTTTTGAGGGCAACTTTTCTAGCCCCTCTCCTTCGCGAGGAGGCAAGCAGCGCTGTCCCTAAATAGGGCTGCTCGGACATCCCAGACGGCTGCCGAACTCCAATATGGGTCACGGTTTTGTTTTAGTGGGAGAACGACCCGAGTTAGCCTGGGCCGCCTACGGGGTTGCTGTCGCCCCCCCACCGTAGGACTCTTTGAGAGGGTGAGTTGGGAAGTTCGGAGTCAGACATACCGAGCGTGGAGGCACACACAACACCGGAGACCCTCACCTGGTTTAGCCCGCCGGTCGTGACGGTTGCCCGGGTTGTGGCCGCTGGGAAGAACCCAACTTCGAGGAGCCACAGGTGAGAGTTGGGTACCAGTTAGAGGCGGCCACAGGAGCATTCACCACCTGTACGAGACAAATGGAGCGACCAAATGCTATCTGTGTGGAGCTATCCCTAACTAGTACCCCTACACCCCTTAGGGTGATCACATACATACATGCAGTGGCTGGGGTCGGATGCAGTCCTAAGACTGGTGAAGCAGTGCCTGAAGCACTAACGCACGGCAGAGATTGCCGCCTCCACTGCCCGCCTCTCACGCATTCACTCATCGCATGGGCCTATTCGGTCACATGCGCATCCATAACAGCGAATTCACCGCAATGCCGACAACACCGATACACCATGCACACCCTCCGCTCCAGCCATTCTTACCGCCACTGCCATCCCACTGCCACGAATGACATTCCCCAAGCCTCTCTCGATTTCTCCTACCCACACTGCACCCGCAACTTCAACTCACACATTGGCCTGGTCGGTCACCTACGAATCCATCGCATGGAGGCTGGTGAACCAGTGCCTGGGGCTCCGACATACAGCGCACATCAGCGCACACTACCTACACCAGTACATAGACAACACCCTCACCATCATCACATACCTGAGAATATCACGGTTTCCTAGAAACCTTGGCTTCGAAGACTGCCAATCTGACGCTTACACCAGACCACGCCGTCGGCTCAGTGTATGTGCTATGTGTGTCGAGTGGCTGACCAGTGGACTGGGAGTCAGGCGGCGATGGCTGCTCCATATCCCCCGCGTTAGTGAATCCATGGTGTGTGCGTTATGGGGGCAAGGTCATGCTGGGGTTCGCGAAGACGACTACGCCGATCCGTCAGCCAATGCGCCCACTCCCACATCAGGCAACTGACCGGCTCGGACAGTGTCTGATGGTGGGGATTGGGGAGAGAGTTAGGTCGACAGCTCAGCGCATGTTCCTCACAATAAAAAATCTGACGCGCTTGAAACTATCACGGTGCGCTAAAAGCCGTGGCTTGGTAGGTTGCCAACTGACGGGATAATTCGGACTGCATGTTCAGCACAATGTGTGTTTTGTGTGGAGTGGCTGACTGGCGGACTGAGAGTCAGGCTGCGATGGCTCCTTCTTAATGTGGCCTTTATGGCACTCCCACTCCGTGGTATCCGAGCCAGGTGTGGTGGTACGCCTAGGGGCGGCTCCGGCCGCGCCAGCCACCTGCGCCCTTTCCCATCCCCGGTATTCTTGACTCTGTCTTGACACCGGGCTCAGGTGGGGAGGAGGAATAGAGAGTGCGGTAGCTGCAGCGCAAGGCAACTATCACTTAAACTTAATTCACGCGCAAGTCACCGTCCCTGCACCACCTGGTGTGGAGCATACGGTGGACCTCGTCGAAATCGACGGTCGAACTGTCATGTAAAAAGGACACTTTCCGGAAAAGGTTAGGCATATAAACAAAATTCACAATGTTTTAGGTGTCTAAAGTTGATATTTTCAATTTCCGTGATCACGTTTCATGATGTAGGGCACTTCAGGTACTCATAAACGCTACACCGATGCCGCAAATATTGATTGCTTTCCAAGACGATTAACAATTACGCAGGTATTTGAGTTTAAATTCGCGCTGTTTATGACTCGAAAAGCCTGTAAAAACTGCCAACTTATTTGGAACCCGAGCTGCCGGTATACTTGCTGCCACAAGAGTTGAACCCACCAGCAAGGATTTTGACATGAATTGTGGTGACCTTGATACCGACATTGTTTTATTATTTACGTGAGTAGGAACGCCTTGCTTGGCCGCCTAAACAGGACACGGAAAAATGAACTGCCCACAAAACACGTGGCTTTGGGCTAAATTACAAGGAAATTCTGTTTAGTATTACGGTGAGGGCTAGAATTAAGTTTGGGATCCTGATTAGGCTAAGCGTCAAGGTTTGTATGGCATTACCTGTAGAGTTTAGGTTTAGGTTGAGGTTAGGGTTAAGATTGAGGATACAGGTTAGTTTTATTTCAGGGTAAGTTTTGAGCTAAGAAACAGGAATTTTCCATAAGGGCACCTTTTTTAAGTGGACGGGACAGTTCCTATTCCATGTCCTGTTTAGGTGGCCAGGGATGTGTGGAGATTTTTCTGGTTTGAAATTCGCTGAGTCCACTCTAGCTCTACCTAACGGTCAGCGTTTCACTTTAGGCTCCACAACGCTATTTGGGATGTGAGTCAAAGCCAGTAGGGCTGGTCGTTTTGCTTCCTCCACACAAATTTATGTCACTGAAGGCCAGGCTCGGTTAAGGAAGAAGAAAGTGTTCATCTGTCCACACGCAGACTGGGAGCTTTATGGCGTACATACCCTTCTCCCGACCAGGTCCTTGGTAGAGTGTGATTAGAGCGAGTGAAATTGCTGCAAAAGTCAAACCTCCTCCTCCTCCTCCAATTCGAACGCAACCTGTTATCCCGCCCCCGAGTAGCGCTAATCGTGGCTGTGGTCTACAAACAAACGGCCATGTGCATCATCTGGCCGTCAGTGCATGCCTCCCCCTGTGCAGTTTCATCTCTAACCGAAAGTATGCCTCGTCCGCAAACTTTGGTGGAGGGTAGAGGAAGGGAGGGGTAGAGCGTGTGCAACTTCTGACGTTTACGCTCCGAACTTTGGACAGATGACAGTTTCAATCCGTGCGTACCCACGCACAGTCGAATGCTTACGCGTTTACCCGCAAGCATATACACACTAAACTCCCTCCATTCCTACCTGACAGGCATGTCAGCCGGACAAACTTTGGAAATGTGTCAATTACCCCTTTCGGGTTGTAGGGGGGGAGGGGAGTTTTACGAGCCCCATTACGGCAGCGCACAAATGTACACAGTCAAACGCCGGGGTTTTTCACTTTCTCGTACCAGCCCCTGTCGTGTAGTAAACAGAACTCCCTCCGACCATTCTGTGCTCCGCTTACAAGCGCCTGAGAGCATGCCACCTGAAAGGGAAGGCATCCGAAACTGTGGCGGTGCAGACCCCGAAATATCTCATCGGAGTGCACCAGCTTGAAACACGACCTTCCGTGTGCGCGCCGCACGGGACCCGTTTAAAGCGTCTGAGTGAACTCCCTCTTGCGACACCAGGCTTCTTTCTCGTGCAGCCAATTGATCGATAAAGCAACTGGGCCAATAGCACTTACAGTAAAACCGTGTTAATGCCTCAGCCAGATATAAAAGTTATGTACCGGATTATGTCTATGTGAACCCCTAACCCGAGACACGGGAATAGGACCGTCCCGCTCAGGTAATGAAGGGTAAATATTCCAGTGTCCTTGACCTCTCAATAGCCCCAATGTAAACATAAACCATACAGTAGGGTCCCTGGCTCATGAAAGGTCAACAGAAATTCTGAAATGGGTTATCGGTCCAAATAAATAACCTAAATAGGGTTGTCGCTGATTATCGTGCAGCCTAATCCCAACACAGCTCAGTCACAGTAGAATGCCCACTTTTGAACATGCATCTTTCTAACTTCCCGGGCGAAGTATACTCTGCCAAAATAGCTACTTAAGTAGTATGCAATTTTCCCATAGCGTTTTGATACTCTTACAAAGTCAAATATATCATATAGAAAGCATGCACAAAATAGTAATTTTGTACTCGTTCGGTAGCAAATTACGTCTCCTCCAAAGTTTCTACTTGAAAAAAGGTATCTTTCGGTTTTAAAAAAGGTTACTAAGTCACTGAATAATTTTTAATCCTACCGGCCGTTATACCTGAATTCAAGGTCCCCGAACTACATGTTGTATACATTCTGTGTAAGAAAAAATTGCCCGTTTCTCTACGCTGTGAAGAATAAGTCATACAGTTTTCACAAAACGTTGATATAGATTAGGAGAATGTTGTGTACAATAAAGGCAAAAGGTTTCTATCTATTATGAATTAATTTTTTTCACGGTGTTTAAGAATTTCACATTTATAAACTTTTAAAACCGAATGATACCCTTTCTTCAAGTATATGCTTTAAAGAATATGTATTGAAATATTGGCGTCCCAAGAAATCTAATTAAGTTAAGCTGAAGGTCTTCGGGAACAAAATAACTTTATCATTTAAATTTTAGAGTTTGGTACCCCAGTTCGCCTGCGGACAAATGAGATTTGTACACAAAACAGTCGAACTTAAACAATGCCTAGCACAGAATTCGATTGTTGGCTAAAGTTTGCGCCTATAGGCCTCCAGTGCTTTAATTTATCCGGTCGAAGGTGGCTGTTTTCGCTTCCACTTGACCTTGAGAAATTTTTAAGTGGCATCCAAATCGATATACCTGTTAATGCATGCCTCGTCTGAATGCATTGCCTCCAGGAATTCGCGGCTCTTTCTTGTCGGGCAGGCGCTACCGAGATGAGTATCCTCTCATGCAAATAGGTGTCCTGTGACACCTGAGATAAGGTGTCTCGTCTCCTCACTGCTAACTGATGTTCATGTAAACGGGTGGATAGAAATTTCCCAGTTTTGCCACAATAGACTGCATCACAACTGGTACATGGTACTTTGTAGACGACTTCTTTACTGTTTAAACAGTCAACCCTGTCCTTAGGGTGTACAAGCTGGGTGCGCAAAGTTGTCGTAGGTTTGTGCGTGAGCTGTCTTTCGACGAGCTCAGATAAATTCTTTACATAGGGGAGAGTTCGCCAGTTTTGTTGGTTTTGACGCCTGAGAGGTCATAGCTCTGGAAATACCCTTTTCTTTGAACTGTTGTCATCGAATGCATCGACGGACAAAGTCAGGAGGATATCCATTCTGGGAAAATAGTTTGAAAAGGTATTTTAATTTTATTCGATATGTTTCTTCATCGGAACAGCGATTTTTCGCTCGACTTAGCAAGCTGCTAACAGAGCTGCGTTCGTGAGACATCGGATGGTTACTCCTAAAATATAAAATGACCTCGGAGCATGTATCTTTACGATAGACTGAGGTATGTAGTGTCCCGTCTGTCTTACTATGTACGAGGACGTCTAAGAAAGGGAGTCGTTCATCAACTTCTGTTTCGAAGGTGAATTGAATTCCTGGGAACGTGGAGTTCAGGCTTTTGTGGAGTGGATCAAGTTGGTCTCTATGGCGATAACAAATGTATCGTCTACGAACCATAGCAATAATCTCGTGTTAACTCTGGGGAAAGCTGTAGTCCCTAGTTTCTGCATCACAGCCTTCGCCAAAAAACGGATATTTGCGATCCCATAGGGGCACCTTTTAGTCGTCGATAATATTTTTAGGCAAAGGAACAGTTTGTTTCAAGGCAAATATCGAGGAGTTGTAGGAAGACGTCCGCAGGTACATGCGAGTCCTGAGGATTTCTGCAGTAAGGTTTTCGCTAAGTCCAGAGGGCTTGACTTAGATAAAGAAATAACGTTTAAATAGCACTATTAGTTCATCATTTGCGGTTTTGAAGTCTTTTATCTTCACCAGAAACTGTAGAATCTGTGATAGGCATTGTGTAAGGTCAACTGTTTTGTGTACAACTCCCATTTGTCTACAGACGAACTAGGGCACCAGACGAGAAAATTTACATAATAAAGTTATTTTTTTCCAAAGAAGTTCATCTGAAGTTAACTTAAAAAATATGTAATTTGCTACTGAGCAAGTATAATAAATAATCTTTTGTACATATTTACGAGAATATGAATTTGAATTAATAATATAATCAAAAATCAATGAGCAATTGCGTACTACTTAAGTAGTCCTTTTTACAGAGTACACCTTTTACGGGCAGGTAGAAAGATACTCATTCGAAAGCCGGCTTCCTACTTTGGCCGAGATATTCTGGGATTCGGCTGAACGATAAGCAATAACACAACTCTACTTAAGTAATTTGTTTGAATCAAAAACACATTTCAGAATTTCGGTCGACATTTCATGAGACAGGGAATCTACGGTATATGACATCTTCTTTAGAGCATAGAGAAACTATTACTTTCTGTTAAGTACGATCATCAATACGAAAACCCTATTTAAGTATTTTTTTTTCGAAACGAAAACCATGTTTCAGATTTTCAGTTGAAATTTCATAATAAGGAATATACTGTGTACACAGTGAATATTAAGTGAAAACCTGAATCAATAACGCCTTATCGGATTCAGAAATGTTGGTGAATGGTTTTGCTTCCAAGGAAAACAAATTAAAAGAGTGTAAATCGTCCATGCTAGTATAAATATCAATCATAATCCATGCAACTGCACAGACATATATCCTGGTCACGTTGCATTTGACGGTCTATGGTGGATAGGTGCTCGCCGATCGGTTACGAGACTCCCTCTGGGGCCCCGCCAGCAGCCGCAAGACGGCAGAAAGACGTTACCGACAAAGAAGGGGGTGACTGGAATGACCATTTCTGGCTTATTAGTTATCATCAGCCAGCCATACCCAACCCGAGGTATTGCAACACCCATGGATCGGACCCGCGACCAGTTGGTAAGTCAAACACTTCGAAAAAGTTTTCGGTTCAACTGTTTTGTGTTCAGCTCCCATTTGTCTGCAGATGAACTGGGGTACCAGACTCGAAAATTTACATAATAAAGTAATTTTTCTCAAAGAACTTCATCCTTATTTGGGGTAAAGAATGTGTAATTGGCTAACGAGCAAGTAGAAAAATAATCTTATTTACGATAAGATCATTTAAATTAATAATATGATCGAAACTCAATCGGAAAATTGCGTACTACTTAAGTAGTCCTTTTTACAGAGTACACATTTTACAGGTAGTTCAAAATGATGCTCATTCAAAAGCCGTCATCCTACCATGGCCGAAATATCCTGGGATTAGGCTGCACGCTCATGAATAATAATAAATAAATAAATAAATAATTTGTTCGAATTCAAAACATATTTCAGAATTTTGGTCTAGATTTCATGAGATGGGGAATATACTGTAGTCCTAATATTAACCATAGCCTTACACTCTTTTTTAACAATTACTCCAGCCTCAAATCTAAACTTAAACGTAAACATCACCATGAAACTAACCCTGTTTTCCCTGGCGTTTGACGCAAATATGACTGTAGTACAGGCTTTTCTTGTCTTTTCCTAACCGGAGGCTTGAACCCGCAACCTGTTGATTAACTTCTGACTTCTAATTAACAGGTCACGGGTTTGAGCCTCAGGTTGGGTATGACTGGCTGATGACGGCTAATGAGCTTGAAACGGCCATTCCAGTCTCCTTTTGTCTTTTCCGGCGAGATTCCTCTGCCTATTCTACTACTAGCTGTTGCGCGGCTGCTGGCGGGGCTCGAGAGTGATTCCAAAGGCAGAGTGGATCGAATGAGTAGAAAAGTGCGTGAATGGGGGTAGGGTGCGGTAGATGGAGCGCAAGTCTGCGCCTCCTTAAAATAAGGCATACGTAAGTCATGGGGGTTATGCACAGTCCATTGGGCCACGCAGTTCACATCTATCGCGATGGTCCGACTGTCACAGAACCTATTCCGATAGCAGAAGGATCTGTAATTAAGGCCGTATTTTTAAAAGACAAACTACGCGATCGCTGACTGGGAAACTTATTTTGTACATACTGCGTCCTTCACGACTTCCCGAGGTGCAATTCATCATTACGCCAAGTGATTGGCCACCAAAGAAAAAAAAATTTCCTTCAGGGTGAAACCTTCGCATTCGACTTTGCATTCTTTCATATTGTAAAGGATAGGCAAATCAGCTACTATGTCCACAGAAGCTGAGACTTCCCAGTAACCTTTCCTTACCCAGCAACGCTTTATTCAGTCATTATCAGTGGGTTGTGTATTTTAGTCTGTAGACCTCTCTCTTTTCTGTCACCGTGCGCGGACCAGGTCATGTGTGTGGCTCGCGTAGATGACCGGTTTAGACTCGATATTCAATGCGTCCGAGCCCGCCTTCAGTCTGTCTGACTCAGTCCAGGAAGGTGAAAGAAGATAGAGTGCAGCAGCTGCCTCGCAAGTCTGCTATCCTTACAAACGAATTGATGGACATCAGGACAGGGGACGTCTTCCTCCACGACGACTGACCTGCCATTGATCTCCTTTCCTTAGTCCATCTATCCGATCACCTGCAGAAAAAGTCATTTTTCAGTTCTTCCTGGTTCGTAGGGAGGGGCAGCTAAAAGGTCCTCTTCGAAACCCCTTCTTGAAGTTCTGAGAAGTTAATGTTGACTAAGGGCGGATGTGCAGTGATTAGATAACCTTTTTATTAGCCTTCGAACCATTTAATTTCTCCTCGACGTCATTGATGCTCCAGGATAGTGTAAGTTCGGGTAAATATTTCTGGTCAAGGATACTGATACCGACCTTAGAAGCGCCGAAGCAGCCAACTAGCCAGTCAGCAGCCGTCCGCTAGCTATCGTATCTCACCAGTCAAATAGCGACAAAAATTCGAGGTAGCAAAACCATCGAAATCGATTAGAACAAGACCTAACCCTTCAAAATACCAACTGGTTCAAGTACCGTCTCCGCATATCTCTTCCTCCTTCTAAGGTGTGGTAACTATCCTTGCTGCAATCGACTTCAATACTTTGACACACTTGCCTCCAAGACGTCAGGTCGGAAAACTGGAGGGAACGGGGTTTTATAAGCGCAGACCTGTGGAAATACCAAACTCCGAGGGGACTTTCGCCCTCGCTGACCCCCCTCCCTCCCCCTGAAGAGAAAGGATCGACAAAGGCGTAGATCGCGGTGCGCATTAAAGCGAAACGCCGCGTGGCCGAGTACGCGGAGCCCAGCAGGGCACTGACGAGGGAGAGAGTAATGTGGCGTTTGGCCTTTTTTGCGAGCCACTGCGTCGTTTTGCGGCACATACGTGTGTGTGTGTATGTGTGTGTGTGTGTGTGTGTGTGTGTGTTTGTGTGGGTGTGTGTGTGTGGTGTGTGTGTGTGTGTGCTGAAGGCTGTATAGCGGCGGGCCGAACACGCAGCGGCGCCCACTTCAGCCATGCCATGACCACTGTGGAACGCACGTCACTGGGTTTGCGCGTGATTAGTCGTCGCTCACGGGTCCTCTTCCGCTTTGTGGGCTCGGAGCGACCATCACGAGGACGAAGGGCGGAGGTGGAGCTGGAAGAAGACTATGAAGAAGGGGCCTGTACCGGCGGCCTCTCTGATCCGTTCTAGGTAGATGTGTGGCCATTGCTTCGGCTGGCCGTCCCCGCCACCACTTCGCTCCGTCCCGCGCCGGCTTATCGAGTCTCCCAAATGCCGCGCGCACGCGCGTGCACGCGCAGATGCGTCAAGTCAAAGTACGTGTGTTACTACAGGCAAACTCGTTCCAGCGCGAACGGGCGGCCGCACGCCCATGATCGCAGCGGTAGCAAATGCGTCGTCCGCGTTGCACGCGTGCGCGCGTGACGGCCACAGCAGCAGCAGCAGCAGCAGTAACAGCAGCGATTTGCCAACATCCGGGGGCGGCTCCTTTGATGATGCTGTCGGTGGCAGGAACAACAACGCAGAGCTGTCATGTTCAACCCTTGTTCCGGGTGTAGTTATGCTGTTGTTATTTCCGCTAGTCTTACTGACATTAATAGTAACAATAGAAGTGGTAGTAGCAGTAGTCGTAGTCGTAGTAGTAGTAGTACTAGTAGTAGTAGTAGTAGTAGAAGTAGTACTAGTAGTTGTGGTAGTAGTAGAAGTACTAGTAGAAGTAGTAGTACTACTACTAGTAGTAGTAGTAGTAGAGTTTTAGTAGTACTAGTAGTAGTAGTAGTAATAATGGTAGTAGTAGTAGTAGTAGAAGTAGTACTAGTAGTAGTAGTACTAGTAGCTGTAGTAGTAGTAGTAGTAGTAGTAGTAGAAGTAGTACTAGTAGTTGTATTAGTAGTAGTAGTAGTATTAGTAGTAGTAGTAGAAGTAGTACTAGTAGTAGTGGTAAGAGTAAGTAGTAGTAGTGAGTAGTAGTAGTAGTGGTAGAGAGAGTGCTAGTGGTTGTATTGAGTGGTAGTGGTATTGAAGTAATTAGTAGTAGATGGTAGTAGTGTAGTATTAGTAGCTAGTGGTATTAGTGGTAATGGTGATGAGTGAGTAGTAGTAGCTGGTAGTGGTAGAAGTAGTAGTGGAAGTAGTGCTAGTGGTTGTGTAGTAGTAGTAGTGAGTGGTATTAGTAGTGTAATTAGTGTGACTAGTGTAGAGTAGTGGTGAGTAGTAGTAGTGAGTAGTGGTGCTAGTGAGTAGTAGTAGTAGAGTAGTGAGTATTAGTGCTAGTGGAGTAGTGAGAGTAGTGAGTAGTGGTAGTGCTGTGGTAGTGGTGGTGGTGATGTGAGTAGAGTAGTGGTGTGGTAGTGAGTGGTGGTGCTAGTGGTAGTGGTTAGTGGTTAATGGTAGTGAGTGAGTGGTATATTGACTGGTAGTGTAGTGATGTATGTCAGTAGAGTGAAGTAGTAGTAGTGCTAGTAGGGTGGTGGTGAGTAGAAGTGGTACTGAGTGGTTGTGAGTATGTAGTGTATTATTAGTAGTAGTGGTAGTAATGGTAGTGGTAGTAGTACTAGTAGTAGTAATAGTAGTAGAGAGTGGTGAGAAGTGGTTGTAGTGTAGTAGTGTAGTAGACTGTGTGTAGTAGTCGTGGTGGTAGAGTAGTAGTAGTAGTAGTAGTGGTTGTGGTAGAGTGGTACCAGTGGTTGTGGGAGTAGTAGTAATTATTGTTATTGGTTGTAGTAGTAGTAGTAGTAGTAGTGAGAGTAGTAGTAGTAGTGCTAGTGTGCTAGTAGTAGTAGTGAGTAGAAGTAGTGTAGTAGTTGTATTATTATTATTATTATTAGTAGTAGTGGTAGTAATAGTAGTAGTAGTAGTAGTTGTAGAAGTAGTTGAAGTAGTAGTAGTAGTAGTAGAAGTAGTAGTAGAAGTAGTACTAGTAGTTGTATTAGTAGTAGTATTAGTAGTAGTAGTAGTACTAGTAGTAGAAGTAGTAGTAGTAGTAGTAGTACTACTAGTAGTAGAAGAAGTTGTACTAGTAGTTGTATTAGTAGTAGTAGTAGTACTACTACTATTAGTAATAGTAGTAGTAGAAGTAGTATTCGTACTAGAAATAGTAGTAGAAGTAGTATTAGTAGTAGTACTAATAGTAGTAGAAGAAGTTGTACTAGTAATTGTATTAGTAGTAGTATTAGTAGTAGTAGTAGTAATAGTAGTAGTAGTAGTACTACTACTATTAGTAGTAGTAGTACTAGTAGTAGTAGTAGTAGTAGTTAGTAGAATTAGTAGTAGTAGTAGTAGTACTAGTAGTAGTAGTAGTAGTAATAGTAGTAGATGCAGTACTAGTAGTTGTAGTAGTAGTACTATTATTATTATTAGTTGTAGTAGTAGTAGTAGTACTACTAGTAGTAGTAGTAGTAGAAGTAGTAGTAGTGGTACTATTAGTAGTAGTAGTAGTAGAAGTAGTACTAGTAGTTGTATTATTATTATTAGTAGTATTAGTAGTAGTAGTAGTAATAGTAGTAGTAGTAGTTGTAATAGTAGTAGTAGTAGAGAAGTAGTAGTAGTAGTAGTAGTAGTAGTAGTAGTAGTAGTAGTAGTAGTAGTAGTAGTAGTAGTAGTAGTAGTAGTAGTAGTAGTATGAAGGACATTTTCACGGATACTTGATTTTTAAAATCAAATGACAGATATTGGTAGAGTGACATTATCGACAAAGTCAAGGGAGACTGGAATGGTCATTTCTGGCTTATTGGCCATCACCAGCCAGCCATATCCAACCCCGGGTTTTCAGTCAGCCGTACCCAACCCCAGGTTTTGCAACACCCGGGGCTCGAACTCGCAACCTGTTGGTTAGAAGTTCAACGCTCTAACTCGTTGTCTTGTCGGTTTCGATCGGGTATAGGAACAATGATAGATGGGAGCTCACGGATCGAGTACGGGACTCACTCGTCATATTCTGCTTTGGGGCTCACTCTAGAGTCCATCGGCAGCAGCAGAGCAGCTAGTGATGTATAGACAGAATTATATTACCGACAAGGACACAGTTTGCAAAAATTCCCGTGTTATGTTTGAAAAAGTCAATTGGCAATCATGTGTTTTCGGTCATTCATCATCAGACTTTTGAGCTATGGACAGGGTTTGAATGCGTCTCGGGGAGAGTTAGTCACACTTGTCGTTCCCAGGCCATCTTCATGACGGAGCCAGCGTTTTGATGACGTTGGAGCTGGGGGAAGGGAGGGAGGGGAAGAAGAGTTGGTAGGGCCTGCGTGCTTTCGGTCAGGAAAGACAGACTGCCGGTTTCAATGTCTTCCAAAAACAGAGCGCTGGCTATGCCAACCGAAATGCCACTACCACGGCTGTCGCCAGCACCCGTTTGCGTAGGACTTGATCGATAAACTGGAAGGCTGCTTTGGCGTTGAATTGGTGGTTAAAATCGATTATATGGGCCAAAATTGAACTTGCGATCTATTTATTTTAGCCTTTCCGGCTAGTAGGTGAATAAATAAATACACATTGACCATGCGATGGTACTTGGTATTTACCCCCCCCCCCGCAAGGAGTACGCGCAAGTTAGTCTCGAAGACGGCCCTCATGATAGCTGTCAAAATAAATAATGTTGCTAAAGGTTCAACAGGCAAGACACAGACAGCTGTTTTGTGGTCGTTACCACTCATCAGTACGCCATATGACTTTTGCAGTGAGCTATATACAGACGTCAAGTGAGGGTCACGTGCCTACTTTAATTTGTATATACCTCACTGCACAAGGCATATGACGTACTGATGAGCGGTAACAACCTTGAAACAGCTGTCTGCATCTTGCCTGTTGCACCCTTAGCAAAATACCTGTGTATTATATGTGGTATGTGTCCTATGACACAATGTTTGTCTAGCGCCGGTAGCAAGCTGGCGGGTGGACAGATTGGATCGAGTGAGATCCTAACCACTCCAGTGAGGGTCACGCGCTTACTTGACTTCCGAAGAAATAGGTCTTTCTTATCTGTAGTTGCGCCGACAGGCTCTGGGGCACTCTCTCTCTCTCTCATGTTCTGGATGATGATTCTATCTGGAAGGCCATTTTTTCGGAGCCTGTTCTGCAGCTCAGAACAATGGTCTCAGAAGAGTGGATGCGTCGGACCCTGGCCACCAATCCTCGGAATACATTTCGTTTAATTTTAAATGAACAAAAATGTTCAAATTAATGTACTGTCCCGTCCAGCATTTCTTTAGGAATACCTTGCATTGGATAGGACCATCTTCTTGTCGGTGTAAAATAATATCGAGGAACGCCAGTTGGTCGTTCACCCCAGTCTCTGAACTAGGTCATCGATGTTGGTTGTACGGCTTGCCAGGCAGAAGACATCGTCCACGTACGCACTGTAAAATTCAAGGGCATTGATGGTATCCTTGATACTTGTTTCTTCGTCTATTTGCTTGTATAGTTGGCCATTGTATAACTTTAAAAGTTATTTTAGTTTCCAATGACATTCCTATCTGGTAGCTTATTTCCCGAATGAAGCCGCATAGGTGATTTATTCTTTCGACTTCGGGCACGGTGGTGAATAGTGATGACAGCATCTTTCTTTCACAAGCGTTAATTTTCTTGATAGCCTCGACAACCTCATAGGTGTCTTTCCACCTTTATAGATACAGACACCTTTAGCTGCGCCAAAGTTTTTCACCGTCTCGTTGGTGCCAGCAACCAGATGAAGTTCCACCCTCAAGTGCTTACCCACTGCGGAAACGCTCATTCATGTCCGTAAACGCTTATTCAGCTTATTCAGCCTGGCAGTAATGATTTCGGGATGGTTTGTCTGATCAGCAACCAGTCATATGAAGCCTTCCGTGAGGGCTTTACTTCTTGTCCTTTCAATGATGCCAGAATTTGACTTTCAATAGTCGCTATACAGACGCACTGTTTCGTCTCACCCATCTTGATTATCAGTGCTGGTGAGACCCACTGGCTGGATGACGTTTCGCCTACACGCAGGAAAACACTTTTCGCGTCAATTTTAGCTCCAAACGTCCGGTCTCAGATGATTGTACATTGTCACACTCGAGGTACTTCCGCGGCTTATAAGCCGTCACCACCACCCGAGGCTCGAATCCGGCGTGACCTGTTGAGCGGAATTCCAACGCCCTAACCATTGACCCATGGACTCGTTGTCGGTTTGTTTCGGAATATGAACATGCGTTGATGAGTGCTCTCACCGATCGTTAACGGAACTCACTCGTCCCGTTCTGCCTTTGGGCTCATTCTTGAGTCCCGCCAGCAGCCAGATCCGGCCTAGCTAGTATTCCAGTCCGGCCTAATGCCCCCTAGTTCATTATTGTTGGATCCGGCCTACCTGAATTGTCGCGGTCTTGTTCCTCTTCATTACTGCTTGCTGCAGCCCGCTGTGGCTCGTGTTTATTTTAAGACTGATGTCAGGCGCTTGTATGAAACAGAAGCGCCTGATCGAGGGAGGGATGATAAATGTTGTGTTGTCGCCAAGTTCACTCTGGTCTCTGTTCTCATTCTCAAGAGGTTCAACATTGTCAGCACTCCTTTGACTTTCCCTATGACGACGCCCCTCTGATGTGCAATTGCAGTTGATTGAGCTGCAGGCTTCGGACGTTCTCTTGTCCAAGTTTACTTCTTGCACTACTCTCATTAACTTCTACCGTCAGCCGCCACATGCTCCGGTTTTCCAATGTTGTTAGCCCATGCCAAGCGTGTGATATTGTATCTGTGTCTAAGAGCATGCAACTTCCTGACTGCATTGATCGTACTGTATTTTTGGACAATAAACGTTTCCTTGGACACCTTTGTTTCTTCTGGCCTGAGTGTGCTTTCTTGATCTCCTGAAATGGCCTAGTGGTCCGAAAAGTTTGCCGACACCTGGTCTAAGGTTTTGGATGTGAGCAGACGGTTCCTCCGTCTGTTCCAACAAGAGTTAGGACTTCGGCTCAGCAATTTTGTCCCCGATCGACTTGTAATGTCTCCAATGGCAACCACTGGAATGCGAGCACGGGTAGATTAACTGATTTAGTACTCTGTTTATTGGCAACACTCAGCTCGAGTAGCAATCAGACCCTCCTAGTTTAGCATTAGCGAAAGAGAGACCAGCAATGCCTTTTGGGGACAAACATTCTCCGCGGCTTTGAGCTCCGATGCTCCTCCGCATCTGGAGACGCCTCATAGAAGACCAAGTTGTCTTGCAAGCAAGCTTTTGTGCACCAAATGACCGTTTGATTAACTGGTAAAAGTCGTAGTTAACAGAGGACATTTTCACCGATGACTCTGCGCTGTCGTCGTCGTCTCATGTCGCCTCAGCCTGGCAAATTCCCACTCCACCACCACCAATCCAGCCAGCATATTTCGGTTCCATTGTGATTATTTTCTCAGGGTGACTAGGAGATGCCCAGAGAAAGCCAAGTGCTCAGATCTCCCAAAAGTAAACTAATAAAAATTGCATCATGCGCAGCATTCCGTTCGATAATCTCGACTTTAGTGGCAAAAATTCTTGGAACTAGGCTATACAGCTTGAACTCGTCTCGTGGATGTCACCCAGGAGTTCTGTGTAAAATGTATTTTTGACTGTTTTTCTTCCACGCGCACAAACTTTTTATAACTTCTGTCATATTATTATTTACGCACATTGTATTCTCACGTTTTAGTGTCAGTGGTGAGGTGTGCTGGTAATCGTGGTGGGTGTGGCTGGTGCCGCTGGTGGTGCTGTTGGTGTTGGTGGTGGTGGTACCGTCTGTTTACTAGAAGATTTTTAGCACGTTTAAATAATTCGTTTGACCCACTTGTAGTAACTTGGCAACCTCGGTGGGATTCGAACCCACACCACCAAGGGAAGGCTTTAATACATCCAACGTTCTGACCAACTTAGCTATGAGACTTCACCGAAGCCACAACCGTACGCCCTTCTATGTGTCGATCAGCTGGCCACCGAGCAAAACTCGCCTTGTCGGCTGCTATGTGTACAGCCCGTGGAGGATAGTAGCCCGAACCTCCAACAGGAAACAACACCCGCATTCCGTCATTCCAAGTCGAACAGCGAGCCAGAACACGCTCTTCTGTGTCTCACGGGCTCTTACGTTTCACCGTCGGTCCATTACCAAGTGAACTGGAGCAGATCTGGCATGGATATGGTGCTCTGAAGACTCACTTAAATCAATCCCTCTGCTGCCTGTTGACCCAACAGGAAAGAGAGCAATAACAAGGCAGTCGCGAATCAGAAATACAAAACACCACACATACACACACACACAAACACACACACACTGCGAGAGTCCTGCAAAATCCCTCCCCCTTTGGCCAGATTGAAGACCCTACACCACCACCACCTCCGCTGGTCGAAAAGGATCAGGCTCACACACTACACACAACAACAGCACAAGCATGTATGCACGCGCTGCCATGCAAAGGACGAATTGGTATAAGCAGTGCGCTGGCATCTGCCTCTGTTGCCTGAACTCAGTGAGACCAGGCAGGGATGACTGCAACCGCACCCCCAAGCATCACCCCGGTGTGTGTGTGTGTGTGTGTGTGTGTGTGTGTGTGTGTGTGTGTGAGCGTGTGTTCGGATTCCAACCAAACCACTTTTATTTATTCAGCCGGGTGCGCAATCCACAGGTCGTGCCTGAATTAGAGTGTGTGTGTGTGTGTGTGTGTGTGTGTGACCTATGTGCGCTACAGTGTCTTGAAAGGGCGATTTTGAGGGCGAGTGAATCAGCCGGGAATGCTGGCTATTACCCGGCAGGTGCGTGCACACGGCGGATGGATGGCATGCCTCCGGTGGTTCTTTTGTGGCTAGAGTTAATTTCATCTGAGCTCTCCGTGGAAGGAATTGCCAAGCCAGCCATTTTCGCTAGTTGGAAGAGGGTGGGGGCTGGGTGACAGGGTGGGGGTTTCTTAACTTTAGAATCCGTTAAATCGGTTCTCACCGCCCAGAAAAAAATCAGAGGTTTAAGTGCCCGTTTCTGATTTGCTCGGCCTCATCGGTCAGCCATGAGTCCGTACACTGGGTTATAAAGCATCTAATCGACCGCTCTGTTGCAGGAGCCACAGTCTCGTGGCCTGACTGCTGGGAGCAAGCTTATTCAGTCATATTGGAGTGGCGCTCAGCTATCAATCCTGCTTGCGTAGCCGAATAGCGAGTCATTCTGTTTTGTCTGGAAGCTTCCACTCTAGAGGGTTTCTGGCGGTGGCATATCCAATAGATTGGAAACCGGATATATACAAATTCAAGGGAGAACGAGATGAACATTTTGGTTTATTTGTAGCCACGTTATCCAGCCACACACCGGTTTTCATGTCTGACCGATCAGTAATCGGAACTCGGTCCAGCTTATCACAAGTTTCTAAGTATACTTCTGCTTTTGCGTGTGATGCGCGTATATGGGTTGTTTGGCTTCTTCAACTACGGCTTCTGCGTTCGAAAGCTCACTAAAGCGTTAGTGGAAGCTTGTTTTCTTCTCTTCTGTGCAATATCATTTTCTACCCGCAGTTTAGAAGGACAGATTAACGGGCTTCTAACGCAACGTTTTTTATTCGATAAAGAGAGTTGAATGAACTGTCAACTTACCCGGACGCATTTCATTTTTTTCACTGCGAGGGTGAAGTAAATATCTAGGAGGCAGCTGAAACAGAAAGCGACGCGATCGCTGTCTGACATTTAGGTATCGAACTCTACCACTTTGTCAGGATGCAGTCCTTTTGAAAAGTGCAGTCGCTAGTGGCAGCTTCCGCATCAATCGCGGATGCGAGTCAGTAACCTTACTTTTAGCTGGGTATTTTGAGGGGAATATCTTTAACAACTGCTCTTTGCTACCTCTACTATCAAAACTGGTTTTTATACTACAAATATTTGACATCAATCCCCGTTATTTTCAAGCATTTGCCATCTCTAAAGGGCATGGACTAAAGTCTCTTTTCAACCATGACTTTAGTCGTTCCGAAAGCCAGCTTCTCGAAAAAAATAACCCATTAGAACATCAGCCGATTATTTGTGGATAGTCCTACGGCGAACCAAGAGGAACAAGTTCCTTACACATTTATTTCTACGTGTAACGGATTCGGCCATACCAGATATGATTTTGAACAGAACGTGCTCAAACGTCCCGGGCATTTAGTGATAAACCACCCGGAGCTGTAATTTTAAGAACAAAAGTTCTCGTTGAGTGGAACCGACAAAGATTAAGGAGACCGGAATGGAAATTCTGGAGCCGAGGTTAAATATCAGTTGAATATATTCATCCTGCGACACTCTGATTGAACCCGCGACCTTGTATTGAGTCGAATGGTGCCCACCATTGAGCCACGGGCTCGTTGTTTGTCGGTTGTCGGCAGCTCGGTGAGCCACACACTATCACTGTTTCGGATCGAAACCGACAAAGCCAGGAGCCCGTGGCTCAATGGTAGAGCGTTTGACCCGATTAACAAAGGTCGTGGGTTCGAATCCCAGGTAAGTTCCACATCGATTGGGCATGACTGGACTGATGATGGCTATGCCAGAAATGGTCATTCCAGTCTATCTTGTCTTCTTTAATGGCTGGTAGAAAAGCCGCTCATATAGCACTAGTCACTTTGTGGCCGCTGGGAAGATTATGTCCTGTAGTCCAAAAGATGAGAGTAATGAATGGGGATTTCGTTAACGGCTTTCGAGGTGCTCTAGCAAATAAATGACAAGTTTTTCCTTTGTGATAAGTAATTAGCTCAGTAATGGAACCAGAACTTTGACTTGATTTAATAGCTTTCGTATTTAGTGAAATATGAACGAACTTCATGTCCACAGCTGACAGTACTTCCATCAAACCAATGGACATGTCAAATATTCACACAAATCTATGTGGTACACTGACGTCAGTTTATATCTCACATCCATGCGAGAAACTTCGAACTAACGACTATTCAGCAGTAATACCCACTCTAGTATTCTTCTTAATGTTGCCGTCTTTGTCACCCAAAGAGCTACCGCTGCTACCATTAAAACAAATACTGTCACTACTATAACTACTACCAGGGAAATTGCCTGTCGGTGGAGCCACTGGACACATTGCCCATTCCATCCGCCAAACACGTCGATTGGTCAACCGCAAAACTCAAGGCATACACCAGCTTGCGCTTGTGTCGACAATCTAAACAGGGCGGCGCACGGTTGCTACTTCGCTACTGCCCGTTGAGTTACACATGGGTAAGTATGAATTATACGACCAAGCAAGGACGAGAGAATAGGAACCATCCGGAATAAGGCTGTCTACATCGGAATCTAAGACAAAAAGGGAATAGATTTAGGTTTACTGGTAGTTAAGGTGAAGGTTTAGGCTTATGCTGGGACACCGAGATATTTATCCTCTCTTTAATTGACTCGGTCGTTCTAATTTCCTAGTCCGATCTAGAGGCCATATAGGTCATCGTTGTGTATGCCGTCTTGTCTCGCAGAGCCTGTCCGCATAATTCTAACTTCCTCCGGCTCGTGAAATCCCAAAATTTTGCATCGCCAAACCAACATATCTTCGAACTACTACTACCACTGCTAGGACTAATATTAGTACTACCAAGAACACCACTACACTACTACTACTAATATATTACTTCTACTACTACTACTACTACTACTACTACTACTACGTACTACTACGACTATTACTACTACTACCATTACTACTGCTACATTTCTACCTACTACTACAACTATTTTGATTACTACTACTACTACTACTTCTATTACTTATACAACATACTTACTACTACTACTACTACACTACCAAGTGCTACAATACTACAACTACTACTAATACTCACCACTACTACCACTTCATCTCTACCACAAATCACCATGATGACTACTACCACTACCACTACTTCTACCACGACGACCAATTACCCTACAACCGCTACAATTACTATTACAACTACTACTAAAATTATGACGACTATTACTCTTTAAAATTACTACTACTACTACTACTACTACTACTACTACTACTTCTTACGATGCATACCATTATTTTACTTCAAATTACTACTATTACCACTACTTGCATGCAATCACTGTTACCAGGGCTGCACAGTCAGACCACTGTCGCGACTAACAAAATGTACGCAGCCACGGTGCGCATTCTTTAACCTTAGAATTCACTCATCACGCCCGATGGTAGGCAAGCGCGTATGAAAAGATATAAAATTGCCACTTTTTCACAAGAGCAGCATGGGGAATGAATAATGCATAAGCTCCGGCCCATCGCACGCGACGAGGTCCGCCGAGACACAACACAATGACTCTATCTTACAAACCGACCGAGTTCCAATCGCAGCCAAGCCCTGCCCGTGGACGCGTAGTGTACAGGATCACATTGTTTTCAACTACGCGTCCAGAGTGTCAAGTCACCGTCGCTGCAGTTAGCGAAAGTAAAACGTTCAAAGTCGAAGGCTGAAGTTCCACACCAAATTACCTGTTTCTTCCACGACAAGTTATAATAAGAGAGCTTACGCATTTTGTATCAGTTATCAAAAGACAGCCTCAACGAACTCGGAATTAATGTCAATCAGCCAGTCATGCCAAATCCCAAGAGCGGACAACCTGATTCGAACAAGTGACCTATGGTCACTAGGTGGAATGCTCGAACAATACGCCACGGACCGTCGGTTTTGTCGGTTGCGATCGGGAGGATGATTATGGTGTGCGGATCACAATATCAAACATGTATTTACCGCTTTGCTTGGTGCACACTTCAGAGCTTCGCAAGCCGTCGCATGCAACCTCGTGACAGGCAAGGGATACCGGAATGCTTATTTTGGCTTATTAGCCGTGATTAGACAGTAAAACCCAGTCCTACGTGTGGACAACCTGGATACGAACATGAAAACCGTCCTCATTAAGTAGAACGCTCTAACAGCGTACCACGTGCCTGTCGAGTACGATTGCGATCAGAATATGATGATAGAGTACGGTTCACCGATCTGGATATCCAATATATGTACCGTGGTGTCTGATCCACAATTTAGAGCCTTTGCAGACAGCCGCATGCAACCTCGTGGAATGTTGGTGCTGTATATTTAGCACTGATAAAGACAAGGTAGACCCTTGCATCGGCCATTTTGGCTTAGTAGACGTCATCAACCAGTATTACGCATCCCAAACCTGGACAACCTGGGGATTCGAACCCGAGAGTCAGTCCAATATTAAGCAGAACACTCTACGAACGAGCCACGGCCTGTCGAGTTTGTCGATTGTGATCAGGAATGTAATGATAGTGTGCGGCTCACCGATCTGGATATCCAAAATTTATGAACGGCTGTGCCTTGGCGCATAAATACGAGTCATTGTGGGCAGTCGCAGTCAACCCGGAAACGTCCGTCATTGAGTAGAACGCTCAACGCCGATCCATGGGCCCGTCGATTTTCGCAAAGTTGATCAGAAAATGATGATAGGGTGCGGCTTACCGATCTGGATATGAGAACATGTATGTACGGCATGTGCATTGGTGCACACCCTTTGAGCCGTCGCAGGTAGTCGCATGCACCCTCGCGGTATATTATGCTGTTATGGGGAACTGACAAAGGCGGATAGCGGAACAGCCATTCATATCCCATTAGCTGTTATCAGCCAGTAATACCCGATCCCAATTTCCGGACAACCTGAGATTCGAACACGAGACCGCCCATCATTGAGTAGAACGCTCTACCAACAAGCCATGGGCCTGTAAATTTTGTCGATTGCGATCAGTAATATGATGATATTGTGCAGCTAGCCGATCTGGATATCGAACATGTATGTTCGACTGTGCATTGGTGCACATTAAAGAGCCTTTGCAGGCTGTCGCAGAAAAACTCGGGGAATCTTATGTTGATAAGGTAGAACTCACAAAAGCCAATGGCTAGCGGAATGGCCATTTATGACTTCTGAGCTGCCAGCTGCCAGTAATACTCAATCCAATGTGGAAAACCTGGAGATGCGAACCCGAGACCGTCCGTCATTGAGTAGAACGCTCTTCAATCAAAGCACGGGCCTGTTTATTTTCTACTTTGTGCACCGGAATATTATGATAGTGTGCGGCTCACCGATCGGGATTTCGAAAATGTATGAACGGCTGTGCATTGCGCACACTTTAGAGACCTCGCAGACAATCGAATGCAACCTCGCGGTATCTTATGCTGTTAAGGTAGAACTGGCAAAATGCAAGGATAGCGGAAAGGCTATTTATATCCTATTAGGTGTAATCAGCTAGTAGTACCCTCTAATCCCCAAGTGTGGACAACCTAAGAATCGGAACATGTGACCGTCCATCATTGAGTAGACGCTCTACCAACAGAGCCACGGGCCGGTTGCTTTGTCGTTTGTGATTGGGAATATGGTGATGGTTTGCGGCTCACCGAACTGGCTATCGATCATGTATGCTATGGCTGTGCCTTGCACACTTTCATGCATTCGCACGCAATCGCATGCAACCTCGCAATATCTTATGCCGTTAAGTTAGAAATAACAATGTAAGGGATACCGGAATGGCCATTTATGACTTCTGGAGCCGCCATTTGCCAGTAATACTCAATCCCAAGTTTGGATTTTAAAACCCAAGACCGTCCATCATTAAGAACAACGCTCTGAATTGTAACCACGTGCCTGTCGATTTTCTCAAATTTGATCGGAAAATGATGATAGGTGCGGCTTACCGATCCGAATATCGAACATGTATACGGCTGCGCATTGGTGTACACGCTTAAGCCTTCGCAGGCAGTCGCATGTACCCCTCGCGGTATCTTATGCTGTTACAGTAGAACTGACAAAGGGACAGCGAGATCTGAACACGAGCACCGCCCATCATTGAGTAGAACACTCTACCAACGAGCCACGGGCCCGTCGTACTTGTCGCTTGCGATTAAGAATATGATGATAGTCTGGGGTCCTCACAGCTTGCCAAACAGCAGAAAATATTGATACTTAAATATATGTTAATGCTACTATATTTGAATCTTGAGGGGGAAGGAAGGAAATACTCGATGTCCCCGTCATATTGACCGGCATCTGGCGACCCTAGCTCAACCTCACGTTGGAAGACCTGAGATGAGAACTAGACGTCAGCTAGATATTGCATCAAACGCTGCATCAGTTTATCTGCAAGTTCTTCTCTTTGATTACCATTGGACGCAGACTTGGGAACTGCCTGCAACGATGACAATGTATCCGCCTTGCAAAGGCTGTAGGCCCACCCGTCAGACAGACAGAACCGATTAAAAGCACCTCCAGAAGGGCCTACCTGAGAAAAGAGGACCTTTAATGTAACGGGTGTATTCAATCCTCTCCCGATCAAATTTATATACAGTCTCGTTCCTCCACTCCCCACCCCCGCTGGTTTCCGGCAGATCGCAAAACAAGAACAACAGCAGCCACCCAAACGTTGGAACTCCCTCTCCTCGGAAGACAGACCGCAAAATACGCATCAGTCATGCAGTTTAAAGGCAGACAGCTTGGAATTTGGCTGGTGGGTGGGCAGGCGTGCCCCTCAAGCTCGCATGCTGGAGGGCGTGGTGGGTTGATTCGCCCTCCTCCCTCCTCCCCTCCTCTCCTTCTCCGTAGCCGCATGCCGACTGCAGGCCGGTGCGCGTTACCACACCTCGCTGATCTCACCTGCAGCCATGACCCGCCAGCCGCGAGTCAGACGAAGACCTGTTAGAGCTGAACAGGATGCCTGTCAAACCTGGTACGAGTGTGTATTTGATTATGTCCATTTTGGGTCAGCGATGGCAGCGGAGCTGTCGGCACAGGGTTGGGTGGAGGCAGCGGGCCGGTGACCAGGTAAGACAGGTGTCCACTTGAAAGGGTTGATAACGAAGACCTCCATGGAGAGCAGCGATTATGTAGAGGTAAGTGGTGCTGGTGGTGGTGGTGGTGTTGGTGCTGGTGGTGGTAATGGGGCGTGTGCGGTGGTGATGGTGGTGGTGCTGGTTGTGGTGATGAGGTGGCGCTGGTGCTGGTGATGTTTGTGGTGTTGGTAATGCTGGTGGTGGTGCTGGTGGTGGTGGTGCTGGTGATGTTGGTGGTGGTGGTGGTGCTGGTGGTGGTGGTGATGGTTGTGGTGGTGGTGGTGGTGGTGGTGCTGGTTCTGGTGATAATGGTGGTGCTGTTGGTGCTGGTTCTGGTGGTGGTGATGGTGGTGGTGCTGTTGATGGTGGTTGAGGGGGTGATGGTGCTGGTGCTGGTGATGTTCGCGGTGGTGCTGGTTCTGGTGATAATGGTGGTGATGGTGGTGTTGGTGATGGTGGTGGGGGTGGTGCTGGTGGTGGTGGTGGTGGTGGTGGTGCTGTTGATGGTGGTTGAGGTGGCGATGGTACTGGTGTTGGTGATGTTGTGCCCCCTAAACGGGCCACGTGGTATATGAGTTGGACCAACACGGGGGCCACACTAGGGCATGGCATGCGTTATTCGGGTTGCGCTCCCATAACAAATGCCGAACATAGAGGAGTGGTGGCACGCCTAGGGGCGGCTAGGACTTAGGCAACCCGGCCGCGCCAGCCACCTGCGTCCTTTCCCGCCTCCGGTTTTCTTGACTCTGTCTTGACACCGGGCTCAGGTGGGGGAGGAGGAGAGAGTGCGGTAGATGCAGCGCAAGTCTACTATCACTTTAAACTAAATCACGCGCAAGTCACCGTCCCTGCTCAACTTTCCCATGAGCATACGGTGGACAGCGTCGGACTACGACGGTCGAACTGTCGTGTTGGTGATGTTGGTGGTGCTGCTGGTGATTTTGGTAATGGTGGTGGTGGTGTTGGTGATGGTGGTGGTGGTGGGGCTGTTTCTGGTGATAATGTTGGTGCTGTTGGTGCTGTTGATGGTGGTTGAGGTGGTGATGGTGCTGGAGCTGGTGATGTTGGTTGTGGTGCTGGTGATGTTGGTGGTGCTGCTGGTGGTGGTGGTGGTGATGGTGGTGGTGGTGCTGGTGATGTTAGTGATGGTGCTGGTGGTGGTGGTGATGGACCTACATGGACCTTCGGACTGACGCCACCAAAGCAGCCTTTTTCAGATGCCGGCGCCTTGTACAACAACGGCTGCGGGAGATGCAGGATGCCTGGATGATCCGAAAGGCTGAGGAAATCCAGGGGTATGTGGACCGCAATAAAATGAAAAACTTTTTCGAAGCCATCAGAGCCATCTACGGCCCGTGTATCAAGGGTCCGCACCACTGCTCAGCTCTGACGGCACAACACTGCTGACAGAGTAATCGCAACTTCTGAAGCGCTGGGCCGAGCACTTCAGAAATGTCCTTAATTGCTCATCAGCCATCTCCGTTGCTGCCATTGACCGGCTCCCTCAAGTGGACACGAACAATGACCTGGATCTGCCGCCTTCCCTACCAGAAACCATCCGGGCCGTGCAGCAGATTTCCAGCGGTAAAGCACCGGGATCCGACGCAATCCCACTGGAAGTCTACAAGCACGGTGGGCCCCGGCTGATGGCAGAATTCACAACACTCTTCCAGGAGATGTGACGCCAAGGACAAATTCCTCAAGATTTCAAAGACGCGACCATCGTCCATCTCTACAAACGGAAGGGGAACCGGCAACTCTGTGCTAATCACAGAGGCATCTCGTTGCTCAACATCGCCGAGAAGATCTTCGACTGTATCCTTCTCAATCGTCTTAACGGTCACCAAGAGCAGGGCCTGCTCCCGGAAAGCCAATGTGGCTTCCGCCAACACCGCGGAACAACCGATATGATATTTGCCACCCGCCAGCTACAAGAGAAGTGTCAGGAGATGCGAACTCACCTATACACTACCTTCGTGGATCTAACGAAAGCCTTTAACACGGTAAATCGTGACGGACTGTGGAAAGTCATGCAGAAATTCGGCTGTCCTGAGCGGTTCACGCACATGGTGCGTCAGCTTCATGACGGGCTGACGGTGCGCGTCACTGACAACGGCACGGTATCCGAAGCATTCGCGGTGACCAACGGAGTGAAGCAGGGCTGCGTACTGGCCCCCACCCTCTTCAGTCTCATGTTCTCGGCTATGCTGATGGACGCCTACCGTGATGAGCAGCCTGGTATTCGCATCGCCTACAGAACTGACGGGCACCTTCTCAACAGTTGGCGTATGCAGGCTCAAACGCACGTGTCGTCGACTACAGTCCATAACTTGCTCTTCGCGGACGACTGCGCTCTTAACACCGTGACGGAGGAGGACATGCAAAGGAGCATGGACCTCTTCGCCGAAGGCTGCGCCGATTTCGGATTAACAATCAGTACAGCCAAAACGGTTGTCATGCACCAGCCGCCACGCAGCGCGGAATACAATGCTCCTCGAATCAATGTCAACGGTGCTCAACTCAAAAACATGGCAACCTTCGCTTATTTAGGAAGCACGATATCATGCAACACGAGAATCGATGACGAGGTTGCCCAACGGATCTCCAAAGCTAGTCAGGCCTTCGGCCGGCTGCAGGCCTCCGTGTGGAATCGCCACGGTATTCACCTGAACAAAAACCGAAGATGTACAAGGCCGTCAACTTGACGACACTCCTTTACGGAGCGGAAACCTGGACCGTCTACTCGAACCAAGCCAGGAAGCTGAATCACTTTCATCTCAGCTGCCTCCGCAGAATACTGAAGCTGAGATGGCAAGACAGGATACCGGACACGGAAGTCCTGGAGCGGACCGGAATCCTCAGCATCCATGACATGCTGAGCAAGTGCAACTGCGATGGAGCGGCCACCTGGTAAGAATGGACGACGAGCGACTACCAAACGACTTTTCTACGGAGATGTCATTACGGGTTCTCGCCGGCAGGGAGGTCAAAAACGATGCTACAAGGACACTTCGAAGAAGTCGCTGAAGCAACTGCAGATCAACCTGGCGACCTGGGAGGACCTCGCCCAGGATAGACCGGTATGGAGAAGATCATTGAAGACTGGTTCAGCAATCTATGAGGCCAACCGGATCGCCGCCGCCAAGGCCAAAAGAGCGGCACGAAAGCCACCAGCGCCCCGGACCAACACCGCCAATGCCCAGGCCCTGCCAACATGCCCGCGCTGTCAACGCATCTTCCGCGCGCGAATCGGCCTGGTTGGACATCTTCGGACACAATGCACCAACATTCCGACAATTCCAATTTCTACGTCAAATTCTGCCAACCCTCCTTCTGACTCTCCGACCCTCACTCCTGGCATCAATTCCATTACTTACACCATCATAGAGACCACATCCATCTACTCATCGCCTGCTACCCCCACGACCGCAACCACCACCGCCTTCGCCTTCACTACCACCACCCCCACCACCATCAGCGATGGGGAATCTCTCCTAAGCTTTACTCAATGCGACCGCACATTCACCTCACGCATCGGCCTGGTCGGTCACTTGCGAATACATCGTACAGAGACCGGTGAGCCAGTGCCTGAGCACCATCACACAGCAGAGATCGTCACCTCCACTGCCCTCACTGTCCTCGCGCATTCACTCATCGCATGAGCCTATTCGGTCACATGTGCATCCATGACAGCGGAATACACCACAAGGCCGACAACACCGATACACCATGCACACCCTCCGCTCCTGCCATTCTTAGCGCTCCTGCCACCCCCACTACCAGGAATGACATCCCCCCAGCCTCAACCAATTTCTCCTGCCCACACTGCGCCCGCAACTTCAACTCACGCATCGGCCTGGTCGGTCACCTGCGAATCCATCGCACGGAGGCTGGTGAACCAGTGCCCGGGGCTCCGACAAACAGTCGACGCGCCCGCCTTCACTGCCCTCACTGCTTCCGAACATTTACACACCGCATGGGCCTATTAGGACACATGCGCCTCCACGACAACCTCCGGTAAACCACCGGAGGCTAAGTTACATCAGCGCATACTACCTACACCAATACATCGACAACACCCTCACAATCACCATTTACCAGAGTATATCACGGTTTCCTAGACACCGTGGCTGGGAATTCTGCCAATCTGACGCTTCCACCAGACCACGCCGTCGGCTCAGTATATGTGCTGTGTGTGTCGAGTGGTTGACCAGTGGACTGGGAGTCAGACGGCGATGGCTGCTCCATATCCCCTGAGTGAGTGAATCCTGGTGTGTGCGTTATGGGGGCCAGGTCGTGCTGTGGCGCGCGAAGACGGGTTCGCCGATCCGTCAGCCAATGCGCCCACACCCACATCAGGCAACTGACCGGCTCGGACAGTATCTGATGGTGGGGGTTGGGGAGAGAGTGAGGTCGACAGCTCAGCGCATGTTCCTCACTATAACAATCTGACGCGCTTAAAACTATCACGGTGCGCTAAAAGCCGTGGCTTGGAAGGTTGCCAACTGACGGGATAACTCGGAAAGCATGGTCAGCACAATGTGTTTTGTGTGAAGTGGCTGACTGGCGGACTGAGAGTCAGGCTGCAATGGCTCCTTCTTAATGTGGTTTTTATGGCACTCCCACTCTGTGGGATCCGAGCCAGGTGTGGTGGTACGCCCAGGGGTGGCTCCGGCCGCACCAGCCACCTGCGCCCTCTCCTATCTCCGGTCTTCTTGACTTGGTCATGAGACTGGGCTCAGGTGAGGGAGGAGGATAGAGTGTAGTTGCTGCAGCGCAAGGCTACTATCACTTTAAACTAATTCATGCGCAAGTCACCGTCCCTGCTCCACCCTTCCATGGAGCATACGGTGGACATCGTCGGACTACGACGGTCGAACTGTCGGTGGTGCTGGTTCTGGTGATAATGGTGGTGCTGTTGGTGTTAGTGCTGTGTGTGGTGATGGTGGTGGTGCTGTTGATGGTGGTTGAGGTGGTGATGGTGCTGGTGATGTTGGCGGTGGTGCTGGTTCTGGTGATAATGGTGGTGCTGTTGGTTTTGGGGATGGGGGTGGGGGTGGTGCTGTTGCTGTTGTTCCTTTAATTTTCCTGTCCCTGAAGCACGGTAGCCGGACACACTTCTCCCCCTGTTGAACGCCTCATTCTTATAATTTGCTACCTGTAATTGCATTTTCGTCCTTCATGGCACCTGCAGGTGGGACGTCCGCAACTGCGCCTGATTAAATACCTACATGGTTGGAAGTCTCGGGCAGGTTACTGCTGCATGGGAAAAGGAAAATACGGTGGCAAATCAGCACGCTTGCTCAGAAAAAGTTCTCCAACCATGGCATTGGCATGCGGAGCTGAGTATTTGGACCTGTTTGGCTTAGCGGCTAAAAAGCTCGCCTGCACGTGTCATATGCGTCCATTTACCAGCCTATAGACAAATGATATTGTCAGCAGGTAGACAAAAACCTTTGAT
Source organism: Schistocephalus solidus (assembly GCA_017591395.1). NCBI lineage: Eukaryota > Metazoa > Platyhelminthes > Cestoda > Diphyllobothriidea > Diphyllobothriidae > Schistocephalus > Schistocephalus solidus. The sequence goes on from WEDG01011322.1 coordinate 35,130, forward strand.
TTAAAGTATTTCCTTCCCTTAAATCGTGCCGTTTATAAAGATGTAACTTCCTGTAAGTTTACTTAAAGACCAAAGTTTTCAGGAAGTTTTGAATTTCAACCGACCAATCAGCCGCAAAATCAGTTTCGTAAGCACGCAATATCGGCGTGTTGAGACGCACTGCAGTAAACTGGAAGACAATTTTGCCGAATTGCAATATACTTGACGGGTGTTCCGAGAAAACGGCTAACCCGTGCATTTCCCTCCACCTGTGCATGCGCAAACGAGAAGAGCAGCAAAATCGCACCGACCTCAAATTTTGACGAGCGATTCTGTACGTCACAAACGTCTCAGAGGCCGTTAGCCGCCTTTTCACACCACTTAGATTTGGAGTCGATCCCCGACCGGAGACAAACATCAGGCGACAGTTAATGTGACCAAAGGACTCACTCTGCATGGCAGGCAAAGCTACTAAATCGAGCACCTGGAAGATTGCTCCGGACGCGAATCGTTGAACACACGGCAACAGCGCAGATAAATAACACAAATTTTCTAGACCACACAGTTAACTTCGATGGTGTCGAACAGTGGGTTTGTTGAGTCATGGTTTGCGGCAAACATATTTTCCAACGTCAATGCTGGTGAGGCCAGATAGCCAAGCGATCACCACGCTAACATGCCGGATAGCGACTCGCATGCCGGCCATCAAGCAATTAGCACACCAGAAAACAGTCATCCTCTATTAAGGCAAGCCGTTAATTGTCATAGGTATGCAGTAGCATAGCGAAGGCATCCTATAAATACTTTAACCCCCAGTGCATGAATCACCCATATCTGATGCAGTCTCCTATGATGGGTTCGAGCTTGAATCTGAAACGTCGGGTGGATAAAGTCCTCGTTCCAGCGATCGCATCTACCTCGTTTCAAAAACTGGTTGGATAACAATGTAACAAACGCACTTCATTCAGGTAGGTGATTTTCCCAATGGTCGACTGAAAATACGTCTACTCAGAAGGGTGGGTCATTTAGCTTGAGATCGTGTCTCAAGTTAGTGAGAAATGCTATTTCGAAGCATTTGTGGGCCTTTTCAGCGGATTTTTCATGCGTTTCCTTGCAGTTATTAAATCGGTGTTTACGTTGGCTCGCCTAGAATTACCGCGGTATCCAGTTCCTTGTGAAAGTAAGGCCGTACAATGTCCAGGAACACTGCTTCAAGACCAAAGAGAACGCTCTCCCTTTTGCCATCTGGATGGATCAGTATGTGGTACTTTTATTAAACTGAAAAGTCCAGATCAAGGCCAACGGAAGTGAATTCTTGTTTCAACGGTAGAACATATTCTGGCGATAACGATGACGGTGCAGGAACCATAAATGCCCACGCTGAGTCAGAGTTGTCAGGCAACGCATCTCATCGGGGACAGGATGATGATGATTCAGCGAGACGTTGACTGGCGTGGAGCACTGTATGTCGGCCGCTTTGAAGCTGGACTGAACCGTCTTCGATGTGATGTGGAGCTGCGCCGGAGGAGGGCAACGTCCGCAGGAGTGGGGCGATGTAGGGGGGTGGTTGAATTTAGCACAACAGCTGATGGTAATGAGAGAATTTATAATAATAATAATAATAATAATAATAATAAAATTTTCAGAGGAGAGGACGAGTGAGAGCGAGAGAGAGCGAGGAAGAGGAAAATCTCAGTGCGTTTGGGCATCTGCACACGTGTGCATCTTAAAATGCTCACTCATTGCAGCCGCCATCGGCAGGATCCCGTTTTCAGTCACCAGGTGCATGCGTGGACTTGCTCAGGACAAGTTCTCCAACCTGAGGCAGCTCAGACCTTTTGCCATCAGGTTCCTATGACACAACAAGCTCAAGACGACTGGAGGACGTAGCGATTGACCAAACCTAAGACTTCCCTCAGTCTGTGCGGGACACATGCTACTCCCTCAACGCACATAAATCATCCTTAGAAAGTCGAGTTCTTTTATCGATCGCAGTTTTCAATAAGAGCCCATCACCATGGAACCGTTCTAATCTAACTGAGAACTGACTTATCCCCCCAATTTACACTTCCAGCACATTCATTGCGCTGTGGTAACTCCAACACGCGGGAGATTTTTTATGTAGCGGGGAAAGGTCGTGCGGTAGGATCTGCTTAAGCCTTTCCTACATTTCCCACTGCAGCCAGGCTGAACAGAGCCGACCAAAGATGAAAGCGTAAGTCCGCTGACTGACATCACACGCATTCTTTTGTTGAACTTAGCTGTATTTTTGGGACATGGAGAATGAATTGGAAAAAAATGAACACACTACTGAACACACTACTGAAGTGTAGGCTTTCTGGGAAAGTAGCTGCAGGACATGCAGTCAACAGCAAAACTTCCTTTTGAGATATCGCACTCAAAAATTTCTTTCGGGCTTTTGGGTCGTTTTGCTGAGCATCTCTGCATTGAAATATCAACCTCGGGTCACCGGGTCGCCTTCGAGGTCGGTTCATGGATGCGAAATTCCGAAATATGTTATCGTAGGGTTGCAAGGTTGATTATCGTCACCTGCCAGCTACTTCCCGGCCGCCTGCAGAAGTAGTATGAATTTTCCCTCATGGATTTTTGATACCCTTATAAATTCACATATATTTTACATAAAACATACAGAAAAATATGATTTCTTGTATGAACATTCTTAAAATTTCATATTTAAAGAAACTGTAATTTTTGGTTTTAAAAAGTTTCTAATTATGAGATTTTTGAGAACTCTCATTCATAAAGCACAGAACCTGCACATTTGTAACACACAAACCACATCCGCTGCAAAAATTTATGCACACTACTATTTTATTGACTGCATATACGGATATATGGTTTTCCTTAAATAGGAATTTGCAGTTTGTAGCTCGGAAACTCTGAAGACCCACGTGGTACCAATGTGGATTCAAACTTATTGGAGAAATGAGAAGCTTGTTTAACGCCGAAATATATAATTTCTTCATAAAGTTTACAACACAACCCACATCTATTGCAAAGCTCTATGAACATTGCATAACTTCCTTCTGACAGTGCACCTAAATGAGGGATTTTCCTTGGACCGAATGTATGCAGCATATAGCTTGAAAACCCTTAAGTTAAATGTATCGGCAGGTCAAGTTAAAAATTATTCGAGAATTGATAAGGTTTTCCGGAACCGAAAGATCCCATTTAAGTGAACTACTCAACTGGGAGAGCTTGCCATTGCATGGTGGATAGAGTTGAATTCTGCTGAATGATCGTCTTACCATTGCGTGTGCCAGTTCCTTGCGCGTAAAGGGTTTTCTTGTGACAGCAGACTTACCTTACCTGAAGGAGCTAGGATGACCACAAGTGGATACGGGTGCAGTGTATGACAAACTCAAACAGGTCGTCTACGCGTACCACGCGCAGTGGGAACCTGCCCCTAAGCGTGCCATTGCACTGTGCAAGTGTGAAATTTGTTAAGAGGTATGTGGTTACCACGTGTCATGCCACCATCAGGCTGCCGTGTGGGTCCAACACGTCTCCAATGTGATCGTTATAAGTGCAAATGTTTTTACCTAATTATGTCAGCGAGGACATAGGAAAGTGGAAAGTGGAATGAATAGCCATATCAGGGACTCTGTGATGTAAGGCTTACTTCTGGCACCGGGTCAGTTGAACCCTGAACGCATCCTGGCATCCCACCTAAAATGGGCAGTTTCTTTTTGTGCAGGTTCGACTCTCATACCGAGTCTAACGGCAGTTTTATACGCACCCACCGGGATATCCGGCCATAGGCGTGGACTCTGAGGTGGAAGCGATCTGCAGGTGATTTTATTTATGGCTAAGCAACTTTCCACCCTCGCTATTATGGTCTTTCATTTGATAGAATGCTTCATTTTTTTATCAACCTCGAAAGTATGTTTAACCTATGTGTTGTCTTGGATAAAAGTCTTGCAATCGATGTTTAACCATCTAGTTCGAAAATTGTTAATTGGAAAGTAGAGTCATCTTACTTATTGGCTTGGCAACTGTGTACGTCATACAGCCGTAAAAATTTAAATCGGGGTGATTTTATCCGACAACCTACGAACCCATCATGTCGTATGCTTATAAGATTGAGAGCTTAGCGAAAATACACAGTTTTTAAAACTGGCTCTCAATATGAGTTGATAACTCATGGAGGGAGGGGTGGTTCTCGCACGCATTATGACCAGTACTCAAAAATGGATTCGGAGTTTTGTTGGGGTTAGACACGTTCATGGGATATTTTTCGGTCTTGAAGATGCGTTTAGTGATTATTATTATATATATATATATATATATATATATATATATATATATATATATATGATAGTGTGGGGCTCACCGATCTGCTTAAGGAACATGTATGTTCCGTTGTGCCCTGGAGCTCAGACTAGAGCCCTCGCAGGCGGTCGCATAGCAACGTGTAGCATATGATGAAATGGAACCGACAAAGACAAGGGAGACCGGAATGGCCATTTCTTGCTTATTAGCCGTCATCAGCCAGTCATACCCAATCCCAAGTGTGGCACACCTGGGATTCGAACCCGCTACCTTTGGTATTTGAGTCGAACGCTCTACCATTGAGCCAGGTGGTCCACACATGGGATTGGGTATGACTGGCTGATGACGGCACATAAGCCAGAAATGGCCATTCCGGTCTCCCTTGTATTTGTCGGTTCCACCTTATCAACATATGCTACATGTCGCTATGCGACCGCCTGCGAGGGCTCTAGTCTGAGCTCCAGGGCACAAAGGAACATACATTTTCCTTAAGCAGATCGTTGAGCCCCACACTATCATCATATTCCCGATCACAACCGACAAAACAACGAGCCCGTGGCTCAGTGGTAGAGCGTTCGACTCAAATACCAAAGGTCGCGGGTTCGAATCTCAGGTGTGCCACACTTGAGATTGGGTATGACTGGCTGATGACGGCTTATAAGCCAGAAATGGCCATTCCGGTCTCCCTTGTCTTTTTCGGTTCCACCTTATCAACATATGCTACACGTCGCTATGCGACCGCCTGCGAGAGCTCTAGTCTGAGCTCCAGGGCGCTCAGATTACACATTTCCTAAGACCGGAGTAGTACAGTTGACGTTTAGCTATTTACACCGAATAGGGTATATTTGCAAGTATTCTCGCTCTATCTATTTGCTCGGCAGTAGCATATGCTATAAGGTCGTAGAAAGATAAAACGTGCTAACTTTCATGGCAATACAATACAAATGTAACCATAATGGCCTATGATTATACGGGAAACGTTCAATACGTAAAAATTCAGTGATAAACGCCCAAGTAGTTAATGTTAGATGACATTATTGGGGGTTGCCGCGTCCACGGGAGACAATTTTGTCTGGGGACTGATATCAGACTAGTTCGTTCGCTGAATTTTTCGCGAAAACTAGTGATGTCCAACTGCATGCATCGAGATAAGACTTTCGTCATGTTGGGAAGTACTGGAATTTTCTATGCTCGTGAAAAATATAAAATCGATTATGTTGTCAAAAGGCATATTTAAATCAACCACTAATATGTAGGAACAATGGGAGATGACTCTGGGGCGTTGGTGCCCCAGATAAATCGCCGCATTTAATTTTCAGTCTGTTGTTCAAGTTTTGAAGAATTTTTCCAGATTTGAAGCTTTTACTTCATGAGTAGGTTCTCTTTATATTCAGAAGGAGATCGCTTACAAAAACTAGGGAGACTGGAATAGTCATTTTTGGTTTATTAGCCATCTTTAGCCAGCCAGTTGTTGCAACTACTCAGACAAGATCCCGCGACCTGTTTGTTTGAACTCCAACGCTCTAGTCACTATCCTATCGAAGAAGGTTTTTCGCTCGCTAGAATCGTGACTTTAATCGTTTGAGCTCTCGAACTCTTACTGTAGTCCATTGATAGAGAAAAAAAGCGCCAACGGTGGTAGTCTCCCAGGTCTTTTTCGGGGCTCCAGACAGACGGAGGAGCTCTAAGAATCAACGAAACGAGTATCTCCCGTAGTGCAATCGGCAATCGCCCACCACTACAGCATATGTATTCAGAAGTAGATGACCAACAAAGAGGAAGGTGACTGGAATGGACATTTCGAGCCTATTAGCCATCATCAGCCAGTCATACCCAACCCCAAGGCTGAAGCACTTGATTCTCAAACGCGAGATATTCGGCCATGAGTTTAAATTTCTAATAGTGATCCACAGGCTTCGTCTCTATTCGGTTGCTTTTTGAAATATTGATCATCGTGCCTATTTATGGCTAAATTATTTGCTTCTGTATGCGTCAATGGAACCATATCAAGGCTAAAAATGTTCGTTGATGTACGCTCACTGATCACTTACGGGAGTCACTCGTCATGTTCTGCCTTGGGACTCATTCTCGAGTCCCGACAACATCTGCCCAACGGTTAGTATTAAAAGCAGATGAACTTTAGTGACAAAGATACGGGAGATCGGAATCGTTATTTCTGGCCCATTAGCTGTCATCAGCTAGCCACACTCAACCCCAGGTGTTGCGGCACCCGAGACTCTAACCCGCGACCTGTTGCTCAGAAGCCGAACGCTCAAACCATTGGGTCATAGGCTCGTTTTCGAGCCGGTTTTAGATCATAAATATTGACCTTCGTTGCGGAACGCACACCGATCGCTGACGGAACTCACTTTTAGCTCAGGAATATTTACATTGGCGGATGGAAGCTCACCGATCGCTTACGGGACTCATTCGTCCCGTTCTGATTTGGGGCTCGAATCCCGCCAGCAGCCGCACAGCAGCCGCGGGTTCAAGCCTCGGGTGGTGGACCAGCTGGGGTTGGACATGACTGGCTGATGATGCCTAATGAGCCAGAAATGACCATTCCAGTTTCCCTGGTCTTTGTCGGCAAAGTCGATAATGGTTTTAGTATTGGAATTTTAATCACACTTCTACCTCCATAAAGACAATTTCCGTGCGCTCTCTATATTATATGGCTAGTACAACATACGCACTGCAGGGCCATATACATTTTATTGCGATTTTTTATGTGAAGCTTCAAAGTTTTTTAATCATCACGGAAACTCCGGAGCAGAACTGTACGCTTTGAAGTGCATAGCCCTGGAAGCAACTTTTTTTCTATCTCTGGCTGAGGACACGCATTCCTCTGAAGATATTTAGACTATGTGCTCCTCTTTGGGTTTTGAGGATTTAAGCAGGACCAACTCAAAACCCTCTTTTTCGTTGGTCATGGAAAGACTTTTCACAGACCGTTCTGTGAGCCATTCTCATCTCTTTGAAAAGTTATTATGCTAATCTTTTCAAAATAAGATAGATTTGCAGGGCATATCTGAATTATGCGAACGTGAGGTCAATAGTAGCTCAATTTCGCTCCGTATCTTGCTAGTGGACGAAGGACGAATGCTTGGTCAGAAATAACATCCAAACGAGGTTTCCGCTGCTCAAGTGGCACATATCATGCACAGCTCATCAAAGCCTTCTGCCCTAGACGGGGGTGGTCATCATCGAATCCTACAAAGAGTCCATTATGAATGGTATATTAGTAATATTAAAAGCAGAATTAAGGATGGTATTTAGCATGTGTAAAGTACACTCTGCGGGCTGCGTCCCCATGGCAACCAGTGCAAATTCTTCACTTCAAAAAATTCAAAGTGCTTTCACACTATTTCGAGGTGCTAAAATTCATCACTTGGACGGCTGTATACAGACAGGGTAACTCACGTAAGATGTGAGCCGATCAACCTCCTTTTGTCGGAAATCCGGATGCTTGTGTTTGGGGAGCCAGGTCGTGTACGTGGTACGCGTACAAGAAGTCAGCCATTAAGGGACGGCTTCAACGGCAAGATGTCTATGGACATAACAAGGTAAGCTTCTTGGTGTAATTACCACGGCCCGTCAGATATGGTAGACTGGCAGATGAAAGATTTAGATTTTAAGTTGCACGCGCCGTTTAATTTCGACTGCTTTGAGTGGTGACCAGCCGTGCTGCAGGCAACTTCACTAGACTGCCAGCAAAGTGAGATTATTTGCACTCCTACTGAAATACAAATGACCACCGGCCTCTTGGTGGAATTGGGCGACAATATGAACTGAACAACGTTGATTGTCACTGAAACCTGGACAAGCGGCAAACACAACAACTAATTTATGATATTTTTACACCTGTCAACTAATATTTACTCATGCCACAGGAATATGTGAGAGATGCACGTATATTTTCAATAAATTATCATCGGGCGATCCATGGCACTTGGATCGCCTAGTTCCACGCCACCTCCCATAAGAGTACATTCACAGTACATAAAAATAACTATTCGAGTGGATTTTAGAACGGATAAGCAAACATTCAAACCCGTTTTTGTAGTCCATCCTGTGTCAGTTTCTTGTTTAACAGAAACCAGCAGACTACGAGAATAATGGGCAGCTTGATAATCATCTGTTTCTGACCGTCTCGAGGTTGTCGATGAGCGCTCAGGGGTAGAACCTGCTTACAGCGGCACAAACATGCTCCGTGCGCTCCGGGGAACTTCGTGCAGACAGTACGCTTGCCATGGCACAGAACCAATTACCCGAACTTCCGTAGGCAAAGTAAATGAGCATAACAGCCTGCAATCACCATACTGCCCCTGTCCCCCCACAAGTCGACTTGTTCATGCCTCATCTCCTTCTTGTCTTTATGCTGCGCCAAAGTTTGTCACCGTCTCGTTGGTGCCGGCAATTCTCATTCCTGTCCGTAAGCGCTTATTCAGCTTATTCAGCCTGGCAGTAATGATTTCGGGTTGGTTTTGTCTGATCGGCAACCAGTCATATGAAGCCTTCCGTGAGGGCTTTACTTCTTGTCCTTTCAATGATGCCAGAATTTGACTTTTCAATAGTCGCTTTATACAGACGCACTGTTCGTCTCACCTTACATTCGATATCAGTGCTGGTGAGACCCACTGGCTGATGACATTTCGCCTACGCGGGAGAACACCTTTTCGCATCAATTTTCAGCTCCAAATGTCCGGTCTCAGAGGATTGTACATTGTCACACTCGAGGCAATTTCCGCGGCTTATAAGCCGTCACCACCACCCGAGGCTCGAATCCGTGACCTGTTGAGCGGAATTCCAACGCCCTAACCATTGACTCATGGACTCGTTGTCGGTTTATTTCGGGAATATGAACATGCGTTGATGAGTGCTCACCGATCGTTAACGGAACTCACTCGTCCCGTTCTGCCTTTGGGCTCATTCTTGAGTCCCGCCAGCAGCCAGATCCGGCCTAGCTAGTATTCCAGTCCGGCCTAATGCCCCCCTAGTTCATTATTGTTGGATCCGGCCTAATTGAATTGTCACGCTCACCGATCGTTATCGGAACTAATTCGTCCCACTCTGCCTTGGGGTTCACTCTCAAACCCCGCCAGCAGCAGCACAGCGGCGAGTAGTAGTAAATTCAAATGAAAAATGCCAATAATAACAAGAGAGAATTGAATGGGCATTTCTAGTTTAATAGTTGTTGTCAGCCAGTCCTATCCAACCCTAGGTAGTGCCCCACCCAAGGATTGAACCCGCGATCTATTGATCAGAAGCTTGAGGCTTTAACCCACTTAGCAATGGGCTAAATACGCAGGTGTTAAAACATCTGACGTTGGGTATAGCAGGCTGATGACGGTTAACAAGACAGAATTGGCCATTCCGGTCTCCTGTGTCTTTTTGGCAATCAGTCGTCACGCGCCTAGGTGGTGGAAAATGTTCAGATTTTGGTTGTCTTAAGCCGCAACTTTACAGTTCGACCATCGTAGTCTGACAATGTCCAC
>WEDG01011324.1:0-10729 GCA_017591395.1 Schistocephalus solidus
AGATTCGAACATCACTGACCTTTGGAATTTTATCTCGAACGCTCTCACCATTGGAGCCACGGGCTCGTTGTTTTGCGGTTGCAATCAGGAACATGATGATAGTGTGGGGCTTCCACCGATCTGCTCAAGGAACCCGCATGTTCGTTGCCAGCTCCTGAGCTCAGGACTAGAGCTCCCTCGGAGGCGGTCGCAAGAAACGACGTGCAGCATAAGGATTGAATGGAACCGACAAAGACAAGGGAGACCATGGAATGGCTCACTTTCTGGCCGATCAGTCGTCATCGAAGCCAAAACATACCCAATCCCAAGTGCGTGGCACACCCGGGATTCGTACGCACGACCCTGGTATCTGGAGCTGAACGCCCCACCACTGAGTCACACGAACCTCATTGTTTCTTTGCGTCTGGTTGCAATCGGTGAACATGATGATAGCTCTGGGGCTGCACTGATTCTAGCCTACGCTAACGCGATGTTCCTGCCGGAGCCCGTGACCAGAGCCCTGCGCGAAAGCCTTCCACAGCGACGCGTAGCATGTAGCGACTGAACGGAACCGACAGCCATCGGAGATCCGGAACGGCCACTTTCGGCTTAGTCAGCCATCATCAGCCAGATGTACCCAATCCCGGCGTATAGCACAACCCGGGATCCGGAACCCACCGACCCTGGCATTTCCGACGCCCGTCCCACCTCACTGGTCACCGGCCCGTTGCCTTTCGCCTGGCAACGACCGTGAACATACGAAAGCGAGTGGCCCACCGATCTCGCTACGAACATGCATGTTCCTTTGTGCCCTGGAGATCAGACTAGAGCCCACGCAGGGGGCTGCAGAGCGACGTGAAGCATGTGCTTGTATGGAACCGACAAACACAAGGAAGACCGGAATGGACATTTCTGGCTTATAAGCCGTCATCAGCCAAAGTCATACCCAATCCCAAGTGTGGCACACCTGGGATTCGAACCCGCGACCTTTGGTATTTGAGTCGAACGCTCTACCATTTGAGCCACGGGCTCGTTGTTTTGTCGGTTGTGATCGGGAATATGATGATAGTGTGGGGCTCACTGATTCGCTTAAGGAACATGCATGTTCCGTTTGTGCCCTGGAGCTCAGACTAGAGCCCTCGCAGGCGGTCGCATAGCGACGTGTAGCATATGATTGAATGGAACCGACAAAGACAAGGGAGACTGAATGGCTATTTCTGGCTTATTAGCCGTCATCAGCCAGTCATACCCAATCCCAAAGTGTGGCACACCTGGGATTCGAACCCACGACCTTTGGTATTTGAGTCGAACGCTCTACCATTGAGCCACGGGCTCGTTGTTTTTGTCGGTTGTGATCGGGAATATGATGATAGTGTGGGGCTCACCGATCTGCTTAAGGAACCTGCATGTTTCCGTTGCCCTGGAGCTCAGACTAGTACTCCTCGCAGGCGGTCGTATAGCGACGTGTAGCATATGATTGATCGGAACCGACAAGACAAGGGAGACCGGAATGGCCATTTCTGGCTTTATTAGCCATCATCAGCTACAGTTAGTACCCAATCCCAAGTGCGTACTAATCTGGGATGCGAACTCCATGACCTTTTGGTAATTTTAGTCGAACGTTCTACCATCGAGCCACGGGCTTCGTTGTATCTCGGCAGCGATCGAACATGGATGGCAGTGCGGGCCTCACTCGATTCGCCTACGAACATGCATGTCCTCGCTGCCCTGGAGCTCAAACTAGAGCCCTGCAGGCGGTCGCATAGCGACGTGTAGCATATAAAGTTGACTGAAACTGACAAAGACAAGGAGACCGGAATGGTAATTTCTGGCTGTCATCAGCCAGTCATACCCAATCCCAAGTGCGGCTTACCTGGATTCGGTTCCACGACCTTTGGTATTTGAGTCGAACTTCTACCATTGAGTCACGGGCTCGTTGTTTTGTCGGTTGCCAGACGCTGGGAATGTGATGATAGTGTGGGCTCAGCGATTCGTTTAAGGAACATGCATGTTCCACAGCTCTGAGCCTAGGACTAGAGCCCTTTGCATGGTCGCATAGGGATCGTAGCATATGATGGAATGGAACCCGAGACAAGGGAGACAGGAATGGCCCATTTTGGCTTATGAGCCGTCATCATTGCCAGTCTTACCCAATCCCAAGCGTATCACTCGTGGGATCTCGAACCCATGGCTTCATGAGCCGTCATCAAATAAACACACCCAATCCCGCGGGCACACCCGTATTCCCAAACCCACGATCTGCCTGAGCCTGAACGCCCCACCATTGAGGACGCTCGCTGGCTCTGTGGCTGCGACCCAACACATGACCGAGCTCACCGATCTCGCCATAGAACATGCATGTTCCTGTTGTGCCCTGGGGCTCGGGGATCTAAATCCATTGCAGGTGGTCGCCTAGCAACGTGTAGCATATGATTGAATGGAACCGACAAAGACAAGGAGACCGAACGGCCATTTCGGCTTTTGAGCCGTCATCAGCCAGTCATACCCAACCCCAAGTGTGGAACAATCTGGGATTCTGAACCCACGACCTTTGGTATTTGAGTCGAACGTCCTACCATTGAGCCACGGCTCGTTGTTTTGTCGGTTGTGATCGGGAATATGATGATAGTGTGGGGCTCACTCGATCTCGCTTGAGGAACTTGCATGTTCCGTTGTGCCCTGGAGCTCAGACTAGAGCATCAGCAGGCGGTCGCATAGCGACGTGAAGCATATGATTGATAAATGGAACCGACAAAGACAAGGGAGACCGGAATGGCCATTTCTGGCTTATTAGCCGTCATCAGCCAGTCATACCCAATCCCAAGTGGCACACCTGGGATTCGAACCCATGACCTTTGGTATTTGAGTCGAACGCTTCTTCCATATAGCAACGGGCTCGTTGTTTTGTCGGTTGCGATCGGGAATATGATGATAGTGTGGGCTCACCGATCTGCTTAAGGAAACATGCATGTTCCGTTGTGCCCTGAGCTCAGACTAGAGCTCTCGCAGGTGAACGCATAGCAACGTGTAGCATATGATGAAAATGTGAACCGACAAAACAAGGAGACCGGAATGGCCATTTCTGGCTTATTAGCCGTCATCAGCCAGTCATACCTATCCCAAGTGTGGCACACCTGGGATTCGAACCCGCGACCTTTTGGTATTTGAGTCGAACGCTCTACCATTGAGCCACGGGTTCATTGTTTTTGTCGGCTGTGATCGGGAATATGATGATAGTGTGGGGCTCACCGATCTGCTTAAGGAACATGCATGTTCCGTTTGTGCCCTGAGCTCAGACTAGAGCTTCCGCAGGCGGTCGCATAGCGACGTGTAGCATATGATTGAAATGAGAACCGACAAAGACAAGTGGAGACTGAATGGCCATTTCTGGCTTATTAGCCGTCATCAGCCAGTCATATCCTAATCCCAGGTGTCACCTGGGATTCGAAACCCACGACCTTTTGGTATTTGAGTCGAACGCTCTACCATTGAGCCACGGGCTCGTTGTTTTGTCGGTTGTGATCGGGAATATGATGATGAGGTGTGCTCACCGATCTGCTTAGCGAACATGCATGTTTCCGTTGTGCCCTGAACTCAGACTATCTTCGCAGGCGGTCGTATATCGAAATGTATACGACTCCAACGGTCCTGTTAATGCATACTGCGAACGGCAAATTTCCCCGCCTATTGTCGTCAACGTTTCCAGTCCACCAACCCGCCCTGCCATCAACCGACATCCTAAATCGACCCCTGAACTCCCTATCCGAACCGCCCACCATCGGCTCACCCAACCGTCAGTCTTGCCCGTCAGTAAATCGCGAACATGACGCCAGTGCAGTCCAACGATCCGCCTTGGCGAACCCGCATGTCCCGTCAGTACCCGGAGCCCGTGACCAGTATCCCTGATACGGCCGCAAGAACGACGCGACTGAAACGAACCCATCGTAAACATCAGCGACCGAAACGGGCCATTTCCGGCCAACAGTCGCCCATCAAACAAAGTTCATACCCAACCCGCGGCAACAATCTGGGACCGAACCCACGACCTTGGCATTTGAGCTGAACCACTGGTTCGAACCCATTGCTTTCGCCCGTCGCCACTGTGAACATGATGATACCTGGGGCCCACCGATCCGCTTCTACGCACGCACGTTCCTTTGCGCCCCGGAGCCCGTGACCAGGCTTCTGGCCCACAAAGACGCATCACATGACTGACTGAAACCGACAAACACGTGCCAGGACCGGACAATACCGCGCTGTCGTCATCAGCCAAATGATAACCCAACCCGCGGGCAACAACGAAAAGTCATGTCCGAATCATCTGACTCCATGTCCTGCACTTAATTTCAGAAATTATTTCCTTTGATATATATATATATATATATATATATATATATATATAAAAGATAGTGTGAACATGCATGTTCCGTTGTGCCCCGGAGCTCAGACCAGAGCTCCTCGCAGGCGGTCGCATAGCGACGTGTAGCATATGATGGAAATGGAACCGACAAAGACAAGGGAGACCGGAATGGCCATTTCTGGCTTATTAGCTGTCATCAGCCAGCTTTCATACCCAATCCCAAGTGTGGCACACCTGGATTCGAACCCGCGACCATTGGTATTTGAGTCGAACGTTCTACCATTGAGCCACGGGCTCGTTGTTTTGGTCGGTTGTGATCGGGAATATGATGATAGTGTGGCTCACTGATCTGCTTAAGGAACATGCATGTTCCGTTGTGGCCCTGGAGCTCAGACTAGAGCCCTCGCAGGCGGTCGCATAGCGACGTAGCATATGATGGAAATGGAACCGACAAAGACAAGCGAGACCGGAATGGCCATTTCTGGCTTTATTAGCCGTCATCAGCCATTCATACCCAATCCCTAAGTGTGGGTCACACCTGGGATTCGGAACCCTGCGACCTTTGGTATTTGAGTCGAACGTCTTCACCATTGAGCCACGGGCTCAGTTGTCTTTTGTCGGTTGTGATCGGGAATAAGTGATGATAGTGTGTTCACCGATCTGCTTAAGGAACTGTATGTTCCGTTGTGCCCTGGAGCTCAGACTAGAGCTCTCGCAGGCGGTCGCATAGCGACGTGTAGCATATGATGGAATGGAACCGACAAAGACAAGGGAGACCGGAATGGCCATTTCTGGCTTATAAGCCGTCATCAGCCAGTCATACCCAATCCCAAGTGTGGTACACCTGGGATTTCGAACTCCGCGACCTTGAGCATTTGAGTCGAACGTTCGACCATTGAGCCACGGGCTCGTAGTTTTTGTCGGTTGTGATTGGGAATATGATGATAGTGTGGGGCTCACCGATCTGCTTAAGGAACATGGTATGTTCCGTTGTGCCCTGGAGCTCAGACTAGAGCCCGCAGGCGGCTCGCATAGCGACGTGCAGCATATCGATGGAAATGGAACCGACAAAGACAAGTGGAGACCGGAATGGCCATTTCTGGCTATTCGCCGTCATCAGCCAGCCATACCCAAACTCCCAAGTGTGGCACACCTGGGATTCGAACCCGTTGCCTTTGGTATTTGAGTCGAACGTCTCACCATCGGAGCCACGGGCCCCATTGTTTTGTCGGTTGTGATCGGGATACGATGCATAGTGTGGGGCTCACCGATCTCGCGTAAGGAAACATGTATGTCTCCATGTAGCTCCTGGAGCTCAGGCTAGAGCTCTCGCAGGCGGTCGTCATAGCGACGTGTAGCATACGATGGAAATGGAACCGACAAAGACAAGGGAGACCGGAATGGCCTTATCTTCTGGCTTATAAGCCGTCATCAGCCAGTCATACCTAATCCCACGCGTGGCACAATCTGGAATTCAAACCCGCTGACCGTGGTGATTTGAGTCGAACACTGACCATTGAGCCACGGGTCGCTGTTTTGTCGGTTGTGATCGGAATATGATGATAGTGTGCTCACCGATCTGCCTTTAAGGAACATGCATGTTCCATTGTGCCCCTGGAGGCTCAGGACTAGAGCTCCTCGTAGACAGTCGCATGAAGCTGATGTGTACGCGATGTGAAATGGAACCACGTTAAAGACTAGAGACCGGAATGGCCATTTCTGGCTTATTAGCCGTCATCAGCCAGTCATACCCAATTCCAAGTGTGGCATACCCAGGATTCGAACCCAGGACCTTGGTATTTGAGTCGAACGCTCTCACCATTGAGCAAACGGGCCAGTTGTTTTGTCGGTTGTGATCGGGAATATAATGAAAGTGGAGTTCACCGATCTCGCTTAAGGAACATGCATGTTCCGTTGTGCCCTGAGCTCGACGACTCAGAGCCCTCGCAGGCGGTCGACAGCAACTTGTAGCATATGATGTGAATCGGAACCGACAAAGAGAAGGGAGACCTGAATGGCCATTTCTGGCTTATAGCCATCATCAGCCAGTCATACCCAATCCCGCGTGGCATCATCCGGGATTCGAACCCGCGACCATTGGCATTTGAGTCGAACGCTCTACCATTGAGCTACGGGCCTGTTTTTGTCGGTTGTGATCGGGAATATGATGATAGTGTGGGGCTCACTGATTCGCTTAAGGAAACATGAATGTTCCTGTTGTGCCCTGAGCTCAGACTCAGAGCCCTCGCAGGCGGTCGCATAGCGACGTGTAGCATATGATGGAATGGAACCGACAAAAGACAAGCGAGACTGAATGGCCATTTCTGGCTTATAAGCCGTCATCAGCGAGCTTCATACCCAATCCCCAAGTGTGGCACACCTGGGATTCGAACCCGCGACCTTTGGTATTTGAGTCGAAACGTTCTACCATTGAGCCACGGGCTCGTTGTTTTTGTCGGTTGTGATCGGGAATATGATGATAGTGTGGGATCACCGATCTGCTTAAGGAACATGTATGTTCCGTTGTGCCCTGAGCTCAGACTAGAGCCCTCGCAGGCGGTCGCATAGCGACGTGTATCATATGATGGAAATGGAACCGACAAAGACAAGGGGAGACCGGAATGGCCATTTCTGGCTTATAAAGCCATCATCAGCCAGTCATACCCAATCCCAAAGTGTGGCACACCTGGGATTTAAACCCGCGGCCTTGGGTATTTGAGTCGAACGCTCGACCATTGAGCCTCGGGCTCGTAGTTTTGTCGGTTGTGATCGGGAATATGATGATAGAGTGGGGCTCACCGATCTGCTTTTAGGAACATGCATGTTCCGTTGTGCCCTGGAGCTCAGACTAGAGCTCCCTCGCAGGCGGTCGCATAGCGACGTGTAGCATATGATGGAATGGAACCGACAAAGACAAATGGGAGACCGGAATGGCCATTTCTGGCTTTATTAGCCGTCATCAGCCAGTCATACCCAATCCCAAAGTGTGGCACACCTGGGATTCGAACCCGCGACCTTTGGTATTTGAGTCGAACGCTTCACCATTGAGCCACGGGCTCATTGTTTTGTCGGTTGTGATCGGGATATATGATGATAGTGTGGGCTCACCGATCTCGCTTAAGGAACATGTATGTTCCGTTGTGCCCTGGAGCTCAGGCTAGAGCCCTCGCAGGCGGTCGCATAGCGACGTAGCATATGATGGAATGGAACCGACAAAGACAAGGGAGACCGGAATGGCCATTTCTGGCTTATTAGCCGTCATCAGCCAGTCATACCCAATCCCAAAGTGTGGCACACCTAGGATTCGAACCCGCGACCTTTGGTATTTGAGTCGAACGTCTCTACCATTGAGCCACGGGCTCGTTGTTTTGTCGGTTGTGATCGGGAATATGATGATAGTGTGGGCTCACCGATCTGCTTAAGGAACATGCATGTTCCGTTGTGCCCTGGAGCTCAGACTAGAGCCCCTCGCAGGCGGTCGCATAGCGACGTGTAGCATATGATGGAATGGAACCGACAAAGACAAGGGAGACCGGAATGGCCATTTCTGGCTTATTAGCCGTCATCAGCCAGTCATACCCAATCCCAAAGTGTGGCACACCTGGGATTCGAACCCGCGACCTTTGGTATTTGAGTCGAACGCTCTACCATTGAGCCACGGGCTCGTTTTTTTGTCGGTTGTGATCGGGAATATGATGATAGTGTGGGCTTCACTGATCTGATTAAGGAACATGAATGTTCCGTTGTGCCCTGGAGCTCAGACTAGAGCCCTCGCAGGCGGTCGCATAGCGACGTGTAGCATATGATGGAATGGAACCGACAAAGACAAGCGAGACCGGAATGGCCATTTCTGGCTTATTAGCCGTCATCAGCCAGTCATACCCAATCCCAAGTGTGGCACACCTGGGATTCGAACCCGCGACCTTTGGTATTTGAGTCGAACGCTCTACCATTGAGCCACGGGCCTGCTGTTTTGTCGGTTGTGATCGGGAATATGATGATAGTGTGGGGCTCACCGATCTGCTTAAGGAACATGTATTTTCCGTTGTGCCCTGGAGCTCACACTAGAGCTCTCGCAAGCGTTCGCATAGTGACGTAAAGCATATGATGAAATGGAACTGAAAAAGACAATGGAGACCGGAATGGCCATTTCGGCTTATAGCCTTCATCAGCCAGTCATACCCAATCCCAAAGTGTGGCACACCTGGGATTCAAACCCGCCACCTTTTGGTATTTGAGTCGAACGTTTCTACCATTGAGCCACGGGCTCGTTGTTTTGTCGGTTGTGATCGGGAATATGATGATAGTGTGGGGCTCACCGATCTGCTTAAGGAACATGTATGTTCCGTTGTGCCCTGGAGCTCAGACTAGAGCTCCCTCGCAGGCGGTCGCATAGCGACGTGTAGCATATGATGGAATGGGAAACCGACAAAGACAAAGGGAGACCGGAATGGCCATTTCTGGCTTATAAGCCGTCGTCAGCCAGTTATACCCAATCCCAAGTGTGGCACACCTGGGATTCGAAACCCGCGACCTTTGGTATTTGGTCGAACCGTCTACCATTGAGCCACGGGCTCGTTGTTTTGTCGGTTGTGATCGGGAATATGATGATAGTGTGGGGCTCACCGATCTCGCTTAAGGAACATGCATGTTCCGTTGTGCCCCTGAGCCTCAGACTAGAGCCCTCGCAGGCGGTCGCATAGCGACGTGTAGCATATGATGGAATGGAACCGACAAAGACAAGGGAGACCGGAATGGCCATTTCTGGCTTATTAGCCGTCATCAGCCAGTTATACCCAATCCCAAGTGTGGCACACCTGGGATTCAAACCCGCGACCTTTGGCATTTATGTTCCGTTGTGTCCTGGAGCGCAGACTAGAACCCTCGCAGGCGGTCGAATAGCGACATGTAACATATGTTGATAAGGTGGAACCGACAAAGACAAGGGAGACCGGAATGGCCATTTCTGGCTTATTAGCCGTCATCAGCCAGTCATACCCAATCCCAAGTGTGGCACACCTGGGATTCGAACCCGCGACCTTTGGTATTTTGAGGTCGAACGCTTTCACCATTGAGCCACGGGCTCATTGTTTTGTCGGTTGTGATCGGGAATATGATGATAGTGTGGGCTCACTGATCTGCTTAAGGAACATGTATGTTCCGTTGTGCCCCTGAGCTAAGACTAGAGCCCTCGTAGTCGGTCTCAAAGCGACGTGTAGCATATGATGGAATGGAACCGACAAAGACAAGGGAGACCGGAATGGCCATTTCTGGCTTATAAGCCGTCATCAACCAGTCATACCCAATCTTAAGTGTGGCACCCCTGGGATTCTAAAACAGCGACCTTTGGTATTTGAGTCGAACAGTCGACTTTTGAGCCACGGGCTTGTTGTTTTGTCGGTTGTGCTCGGGAATATGATGATAGTGTGGGCTCACGATCTGCTTAAGGAACATGTATGTTCCGTTTGTGCCCATGGAGCTCAGACTAGAGCCCGTCGCAGGCGGTCGCATAGCGACATGTAGCATATGATGAAATGGAACCGACAAAGACAAGGGAGACCGGAATGGCCATTTCTGGCTTATTAGCCGTCATCAGCCAGTCATACCCAATCCCAAGTGTGGCACACCTGGGATTCGAACCCGCGACCTTTGGTATTTGAGTCGAACGCTCTACCATTGAGCCACGGGCTCGTTGTATTTGTCGGTTGTGATCGGGAATATGATGATAGTGTGGGCTCACTGATCTGCTTATAGGAACATGTATGTTCCGTTGTGCCCTGGAGCTCAGACTAGAGCCCCTCTGCAGGCGGTCGCATAGCGACATGTAGCATATGATGAAATGGAACCGACAAAGACAAGGGAGACCGGAATGGCCATTTCTGGCTTATATAGCCGTCATCAGCAGTCATACCCAATCCCAAATGTGGACACACCTGGGATTCGAACCCGCGACCTTTGGTATTTGAGTCGAATGCTCCAGCATTGAGCCACGGGCTCGTTGTTTTGTCGGTTGTGATCGGGAATATGATGATAGAGTGGGTCTCACCGATCTGCTTAAGGAACATGTATGATCCGTTGTGCCCTGGAGCTCAGACTAGAGCCCTCGCAGGCGGTCGCATAGCGACGTGTAGCATATGATGAAATGGAACCGACAAAGAAAAGGGAGACCGGAATGGCAGTTTCTGGCTTATTAGCCCTCATTAGCAGTCATACCCAATCCCAATTGTGGACCACCTGGGATCCGAACCCGCGACCTTTGGTATTTGAGTCGAATGCTCCAGCATTGAGCCACGGGCTCGTTGTTTTGTCGGTTGTGATCGGGAATATGATGATAGTGTGGGGCTCACCGATCTGCTTAAGGAACATGTATGATCCGTTGTGCCCTGGAGC
>WEDG01011326.1:0-11502 GCA_017591395.1 Schistocephalus solidus
CTATTCTGAGTTCCAGGGCACAACAGGTTAATAATGTTCCTTATAGCAGATCGGCGAGACCACACTATCTTCATATTCCTGATCGCGTCGACAAAGCAACTGAGCGCGTGGCTCAATGGTAGAGCGTTCGACTCAAATGCAAAGGTCGTGACGGTTCCGAATCCCAGGTGTTGTTCCACACTTGGGATTGGGTATGACTCGGCTGATGACGGCTAAATGAAGCCAGAAATGGCCATTCCGGTCTCCCTTGTCTTTGTCGGTTCCACATTACACTATCGTCATGTTCGGTCATGACCGACAGAAACCCGGCGGGTATATTGCTCGATCGTGGGGCGTTCGGCTCAGATGCCAGGGTCGGGTTTCGAGATCCTGGGTGTTTTCCATGGGTTGGTGTGACTGGATGTTGGGTGGCCAGATAGGCCAGAGTAGTAGATTTCAGGATGTCAGCGATAACGTCGGTTCATTTTATCGGTATGCCGCGGTAGCGGAAGCGCAGGCCAGTTATGCGGTTGGGTTTTGGTTGGACGTTTGGTGAACTTGCAAAGCAGATCAGTAGAGCAACACCCACTATCATCATATTCCCGATCGCAACCGACAAAAGCAACGAGCCTATGCTCAATGGTAGAGCGTTCGACTCAAAATACCAAAGGTCGCGGGTTTCGAATCCCAGGTGTTTCCACTTGCAGAGTTGGAGTATGACTGGCTGATGACGGCTAATAAGCCAGAAATGGCCATTCCGGTCTCCCTTGTCTTTGTCGGTTCCAAATTATCAACATATGCTACACGTCGCTATGCGACTGCCTGTGAAATACTCTAGTCTCGACGTGCAGAACTGAGCGCAAAATGTTCCTTAAGCAGATCGGTGAGCCACCACACTATCATCATATTCCCGATCGCAACCGACAAAGCAGCGAGCATGTGGCTCAATGGTAGAAACGTTCGACTCAAATACCAAAGGTCGCGGGTTCGAATCCCAGGTGTTCCACTTGGGATTGGGTATGATGCACTGATGACGGCTAATAAAGCCGAAATGGCCATTCTGGTCTCCTTGTCATTTTGTCGGTTCCAAATTATCAACATATGCTACACGTCGCTATGCGACTGCCTGTGAAGTACTCTAGTCTGAGGTTCAGGGCACAACGGAACGTAAATGTTCCTTAAGCAGATCGGTGAGCCACACACTATCATCATATTCCCGATCGCAACCGACAAAAGCAACGAGCCCGTGGCTCAATGGTAGAAACCGTTCGACTCAAATACCAAGGTCGCGGGTTCCGAAATCCAGGTGTTCCACGCAGGATTGGGTATGACTGGCTGATGACGGCTAATAAGCCAGAAATGGCCATTCCGGTCTCCCTGTATCTGTCGGTTCCAAATTATCAACATATGCTACAGTCGCTATGCGACTGCCTGTGAAAGTACTCTAGTCTGAGTTCAGGGCACAACGGAACGTAAATGTTCCTTAAAGCAGATCGGTGAGCCACACTATCATCATATTCCCGATCGCAACCGACAAAGCAACGAGCCCGTGGCTCAATGGTAGAAGCGTTCGACTCAAATGCCAAAGGTCGCGGGTTCCGAGATCCCAGGTGTTCCACACTTGGGATTGGGTATGACTGGCTGATGACGGCTAATAAGCCAGAAATGGCCATTCCGGTCTCCCTTGTCTTTGTCGGTTCCGAAGTTATCAACATATGCTACACGTCGCTATGCGACTGCCTGTGAGATACTCTAGTCTGAGTTCAGGGGCACAACGGAACATAAATGTTCCTTAAAGCGAGATCGGTGAGCCACACACTATCATCATATTCCCGATCGCAACCGACAAAGCAACAGAGCCCGTGGCTCAATGGTGAAACGTTCGACTCAAATACCAAAGGTCGCGGGTTCGAATCCCCAGGTGTTCCACACTTGGGATTGGTATGACAGCTGATGACGGCTAATAAGCCAGAAATGGCCATTCCGGTCTCCCTTGTCTTTGTCGGTTCCAAATTATCAACATATGCTACACGTCGCTATGCGACTGCCTGTGAAGTACTCTAGTCTGAGTTCAGGGCACAACGGAACATAAATGTTCCTTAAGCAGATCGGTGAGCCACGCACTATCATCATATTCCCGATCGCAGCCGACAAAGCAACGAGCCCGTGGCTCAATGGTAGAGCGTTCGACTCAAATACCAAAAGGTCGGGGTTCGAATCCAGGTGTTCCACGCGGGATTGGGTATGACTGGCTGATGACGGCTAATAAGCCAGAAATGGCCATTCCGGTCTCCCTTGTATTTGTCGGTTCCATTATCAACATATGCTACACGTCGCTATGCGACTGCCTGTGAGATACTCTAGTCTGAGTTCCAGGGCACAACGGAACATAAATGTTCCTTAAAGCAGATCGGTGAGCCACACACTATCATCATATTCCCGATCGCAACCGACAAAGCAACGAGCCCGTGGCTCAATGGTGAAACGTTCGACTCAAATACCAAAGGTCGCGGGTTCGAATCCCAGGTGTTCCACACTTGGGATTGGGTATGACTGGCTGATGACGGCTAATAAGCCAGAAATGGCCATTCCGGTCTCCCTTGTCTTTGTCGGTTCCAAATTATCAACATATGCTACGTCGCTATGCGACTGCCTGTATGAGTACTCTAGTCTGAGTTCAGGGCACAATGGAACATAAATGTTCCTTAAGCAGATCGGTGAGCACACACTATCATCATATTCCCGATCGCAACCGACAAAAGCAACGAGCCCATGGCTCAATGGTAGAAAGCGTTCGACTCAAATACCAAAGGTCGCGGGTTCGAATCCCAGGTGTTCCACACTTGGGATTGGGTATGACTGGCTGATGACGGCTAATAAGCCAGAAATGGCCATTCCGGTCTCCCTTGTCTTTGTCGGTTCCAAATTATCAACATATGCTACACGTCGCTATGCGACTGCCTGTGAGTACTCTAGTCTGAGTTCAGGGCACAACGGAACATAAATGTTCCTTAAAGCAGATCGGTGAGCACACACTATCATCATATTCCCGATCGCAACCGACAAAGCAACGAGCCCGTGGCTCAATGGTAGAAACGTTCGACTCAAATACCAAAGGTCGCGGGTTCGAATCCCAGGTGTTCCACACTTGGGATTGGGTATGACTGGCTGATGACGGCTAATAAGCCAGAAATGGCCATTCCGGTCTCCCTTGTCTTTGTCGGTTCAAATTATCAACATATGCTACACGTCGCTATGCGACTGCCTGTGAAATACTCTAGTCTGAGTTCAGGGCACAACGGAACATAAATGTTCCTTAAGCAGATCGGTGAGCCACACACTATCATCATATTCCCGATCGCAACCGACAAAGCAACGAGCCCGTGGCTCAATGGTAGAAACGTTCGACTCAAATACCAAAGGTCGCGGGTTCGAATCCCAGGTGTTCCACACTTGGGATTGGGTATGACTGGCTGATGACGGCTAATAAGCCAGAAATGGCCATTCCGGTCTCCCTTGTCTTTGTCGGTTCCACATTATCAACATATGCTACACGTCGCTATGCGACTGCCTGTGAATACTCTAGTCTGGGTTCAGGGCACAACGGAACGTAAATGTTCCTTAAAGCAGATCGGTGAGCCACACTATCATCATATTCCCGATCGCAACCGACAAAACAACGAGCCCGTGGCTCAATGGTGAAACGTTCGACTCAAATACCAAAGGTCGCGGGTTCGAATCCCAGGTGTTCACACTTGGGTTGGGTATGACTGGCTGATGACGGCTAATAAGCCGAAATGGCCATTCCGGTCTCCTTGTCTTTGTCGGTTCCAAATTATCAACATATGCTACGCGTCGCTATGCGACTGCCTGTGAAATACTCAGTCTGGAGTTCAGGGCACAACGGAACATAAATGTTCCTTAAACAGATCGGTGAGCCCACACTATCATCATATTCCCGATCGCAACCGACAAAGCAACGAGCCCGTGGCTCAATGGTGAAGCGTTCGACTCAAATACCAAAGGTCGCGGGTTCGAATCAGGTGTTCCACGCGGGATTGGGTATAACGGCTGATGACGGCTAATAAGCCAGAAATGGCCATTCGGTCTCCCTTGTCTTTTGTCGGTTCCAAATTATCAACATATGCTACACGTCGCTATGCGACTGCCTGTGAAGTACTCTGAGTCTGAGTTCAGGGCACAACGGAACATAAATGTTCCTTAAAGCAGATCGGTGAGCCACACACTATCATCATATTCCCGATCGCAACCGACAAAACAACGAGCCCGTGGCTCAATGGTGAGAGCGTTCGACTCAAATACCAAAGGTCGCGGGTTCGAATCCCAGGTGTTTCCACACTTGGGATTGGGTATGACTGGCTGATGACGGCTAATAAGCCAGAAATGGCCATTCCGGTCTCCCTTGTCTTTGTCGGTTCCAAATTATCAACATATGCTACACGTCGCTATGCGACTGCCTGTGAATACTCTAGTCTGAGTTCAGGGCACAACGGAACATAAATGTTCCTTAAGCAGATCGGTGAGCCACACACTATCATCATATTCCCCGATCGCAACCGACAAAAGCAACGAGCCCGTGGCTCAATGGTAGAGACGTTCGACTCAAATACCAAAAGGTCGCGGGTTCGAATCCCAGGTGTTCCACACTTGGGTTGGGTATGACTGGCTGATGACGGCTAATAAGCCAGAAATGGCCATTCCGGTCTCCCTTGTCTTTGTCGGTTCCAAATTATCAACATATGCTACACGTCGCTATGCGACTGCCTGTGAATACTCTAGTCTGAGTTCAGGGCACAACGGAACATAAATGTTCCTTAAGCAGATCGGTGAGCCACACACTATCATCATATTCCCGATCGCAACCGACAAAAGCAACGAGCCCGTGGCTCAATGGTAGAGCGTTCGACTCAAATACCAAAGGTCGCGGGTTCGAATCCCAGGTGTTCCACACTTGGGATTGGGTATGACTGGCTGATGACGGCTAATAAGCCAGAAATGGCCATTCCGGTCTCCCTTGTCTTTGTCGGTTCCAAATTATCAACATATGCTACACGTCGCTATGCGACTGCCTGTGAATACTCTAGTCTGAGTTCCAGGGCACAACGGAACATAAATGTTCCTTAAGCAGATCGGTGAGCCACACACTATCATCATATTCCCGATCGCAACCGACAAAGCAACGAGCCCGTGGCTCAATGGTAGAGCGTTCGACTCAAATACCAAAGGTCGCGGGTTCGAATCCCAGGTGTTCCACACTTGGGATTGGGTATGACTGGCTGATGACGGCTAATAAGCCAGAAATGGCCATTCCGGTCTCCCTTGTCTTTGTCGGTTCCCAAATTATCAACATATGCTACACGTCGCTATGCGACTGCCTGTGAAATTACTCTAGTCTGGGTTCAGGGCACAACGGAACATAAATGTTCCTTAAGCAGATCGGTGAGCCACACACTATCATCATATTCCCGATCGCAACCGACAAAGCAACGAGCCCGTGGCTCAATGGTAGAGCGTTCGACTCAAATACCAAAGGTCGCGGGTTCGAATCCCAGGTGTTCCACACTTGGGATTGGGTATGACTGGCTGATGACGGCTAATAAAGCCAGAAATGGCCATTCCGGTCTCCCTTGTCTTTGTCGGTTCCAAATTATCAACATATGCTACACGTCGCTATGCGACTGCCTGTAGATACTCTAGTCTGAGTTCCGGGGCGCAACGGAACATAAATGTTCGCTTAAGCAGATCGGTGAGCCACACACTATCATCATATTCCCGATCGCAACCGACAAAAGCAACGAGCCCGTGGCTCAATGGTGAAGCGTTCGACTCAAATACCAAAGGTCGCGGGTTCGAATCCCAGGTGTTCCACACTTGGGATTGGGTATGACTGGCTGATGACGGCTAATAAGCCAGAAATGGCCATTCCGGTCTCCCTTGTCTTTGTCGGTTCCAAATTATCAACATATGCTACGTCGCTATGCGACTGCCTGTGAGAGTACTCTAGTCTGAGTTCAGGGCACAACGGAACATAAATGTTCCTTAAAGCAGATCGGTGAGCCACACACTATCATCATATTCCCGATCGCAACCGACAAACCAACGAGCCCGTGGCTCAATGGTGAAACGTTCGACTCAAATACCAAAGGTCGCGGGTTCGAATCCCAGGTGTTCCACACTTGGGATTGGGTATGACTGGCTGATGACGGCTAATAAGCCAGAAATGGCCATTCCGGTCTCCCTTGTCTTTGTCGGTTCCAAATTATCAACATATGCTACACGTCGCTATGCGACTGCCTGTGAGAATACTCTAGTCTGAGTTCCAGGGGCGCAACGGAACATAAATGTTCCTTAAGCAGATCGGTGAGCCACACACTATCATCATATTCCCGATCGCAACCGACAAAAGCAACGAGCCCGTGGCTCAATGGTGAAACGTTCGACTCAAATACCAAGGGTCGCGGGTTTAGAATCCCAGGTGTTCCACACTTGGGATTGGGTATGACTGGCTGATGACGGCTAATAAGCCAGAAATGGCCATTCCGGTCTCCCTTGTCTTTGTCGGTTCCAAATTATCAACATATGCTACGTCGCTATGCGACTGCCTGTGAAGTACTCTAGTCTGAGTTCAGGGCACAACGGAACATAAATGTTCCTTAAGCAGATCGGTGAGCCACACACTATCATCATATTCCCGATCGCAACCGACAAAAGCAACGAGCCCGTGGCTCCAATGGTAGAGCGTTCGACTCAAATACCAAAGGTCGCGGGTTCGAATCCCAGGTGTTCCACACTTGGGATTGGGTATGACTGGCTGATGACGGCTAATAAGCCAGAAATGGCCATTCCGGTCTCCCTTGTCTTTGTCGGTTCCAAATTATCAGCATATGCTGCACGTCGCTGTGCGACTGCCTGTGAAAGTACTCTAGTCTGAGTTCAGGGCACAACGGAACATAAATGTTCCTTAAGCAGATCGGTGAGCCACACACTATCATCATATTCCCGATCGCAACCGACAAAAGCAACGAGCCCGTGGCTCAATGGAAGAGCGTTCGACTTAAATACAAAAGGTCGCGGGTTCGAATCCCAGGTGTTTCCACACTTGGGATTGGGTATGACTGGCTGATGACGGCTAATAAGCCAGAAATGGCCATTCCGGTCTCCCTTGTCTTTGTCGGTTCCAAATTATCAACATATGCTACACGTCGCTATGCGACTGCCTGTGAGTACTCTAGTCTGAGTTCAGGGCACAACGGAACATAAATGTTCCTTAAGCAGATCGGTGAGCCACACACTATCATCATATTCCCGATCGCAACCGACAAAACAACGAGCCCTGGCTCAATGGTAGAAGCGTTCGACTCAAATACCAAAGGTCGCGGGTTCGAATCCCAGGTGTTCCACACTTGGGATTGGGTATGACTGGCTGATGACGGCTAATAAGCCAGAAATGGCCATTCCGGTCTCCCTTGTCTTTGTCGGTTCAAATTATCAACATATGCTACACGTCGCTATGCGACTGCCTGTGAAGTACTCTAGTCTGAGTTCAGGGCACAACGGAACATAAATGTTCCTTAAGCAGATCGGTGAGCCACACACTATCATCATATTCCCGATCGCAGCCGACAGAAACGACGAGCCCGTGGCTCAATGGTGAGCGTTCGACTCAAATACCAAAGGTCGCGGGTTCGAATCCCAGGTGTTCCACACTTGGGATTGGGTATGACTGGCTGATGACGGCTAATAAGCCAGAAATGGCCATTCCGGTCTCCCTTGTCTTTGTCGGTTCCAAATTATCAACATATGCTACACGTCGCTATGCGACTGCCTGTGAAAGTACTCTAGTCTGAGTTCAGGGCACAACGGAACATAAATGTTCCTTAAGCAGATCGGTGAGCCACACACTATCATCATATTCCCGATCGCAGCCGACAAACAACGAGCCCGTGGCTCAATGGTAGAAGCGTTCGACTCAAATACCAAAGGTCGCGGGTTCGAACACCAGGTGTTCCACGCTTGGGATTGGGTATGACTGGCTGATGACGGCTAATAAGCCAGAAATGGCCATTCCGGTCTCCCTTGTCTTTGTCGGTTCCAAATTATCAACATATGCTACACGTCGCTATGCGACTGCCTGTGAAATACTCTAGTCTGAGTTCAGGGCACAACGGAACATAAATGTTCCTTAAGCAGATCGGTGAGCCACACACTATCATCATATTCCCGATCGCAACCGACAAAGCAACGAGCCCGTGGCTCCAATGGTGAAACGTTCGACTCAAATACCAAAGGTCGCGGGTTCGAATCCCAGGTGTTCCACACTTGGGATTGGGTATGACTGGCTGATGACGGCTAATAAGCCAGAAATGGCCATTCCGGTCTCCCTTGTCTTTGTCGGTTCCAAATTATCAACATATGCTACACGTCGCTATGTGACTGCTTGTGAAATACTCTAGTCTGAGTTCCAGGGCACAACGGAACATAAATGTTCCTTAAAGCAGATCGGTGAGCCACACACTATCATCATATTCCCGATCGCAACCGACAAAAGCAACGAGCCCGTGGCTCAATGGTAGAAGCGTTCGACTCAAATACCAAAGGTCGCGGGTTCGAATCCCAGGTGTTCCACACTTGGGATTGGGTATGACTGGCTGATGACGGCTAATAAGCCAGAAATGGCCATTCCGGTCTCCCTTGTCTTTGTCGGTTCCAAATTATCAACATATGCTACACGTCGCTATGCGACTGCCTGTGAAAGTACTCTAGTCTGAGTTCCGAGGGCACAATGGAACATAAATGTTCCTTAAGCAGATCGGTGAGCCACACACTATCATCATATTCCCGATCGCAACCGACAAAGCAACGAGCCCGTGGCTCAATGGTAGAAACGTTCGACTCAAATACCAAAGGTCGCGGGTTCGAATCCCAGGTGTTCCACGCTTGGGATTGGGTATGACTGGCTGATGACGGCTAATAAGCCAGAAATGGCCATTCCGGTCTCCCTTGTCTTTGTCGGTTCCACATTATCAACATATGCTACACGTCGCTATGCGACTGCCTGTGAGTACTCTAGTCTGAGTTCCAGGGCACAACGGAACATAAATGTTCCTTAAGCAGATCGGTGAGCCACACTATCATCATATTCCCGATCGCAACCGACAAAAGCAACGAGCCCGTGGCTCAATGGTAGAAAGCGTTCGACTCAAATACCAAAGGTCGCGGGTTCGAATCCCAGGTGTTCCACGCTTGGGATTGGGTATGACTGGCTGATGACGGCTAATAAGCCAGAAATGGCCATTCCGGTCTCCCTTGTCTTTGTCGGTTCCAAATTATCAACATATGCTACGTCGCTATGCGACTGCCTGTGAAAGTACTCTAGTCTGAGTTCAGGGCACAACGGAACATAAATGTTCCTTAAGCAGATCGGTGAGCCACACTATCATCATATTCCCGATCGCAACTGACAAGCAACGAGCCCGTGGCTCAATGGTAGAGAGCGTTCGACTCAAATACCAAAGGTCGCGGGTTCGAATCCCAGGTGTTCCACGCTTGGGATTGGGTATGACTGGCTGATGACGGCTAATAAGCCAGAAATGGCCATTCCGGTCTCCCTTGTCTTTGTCGGTTCCACATTATCAACATATGCTACACGTCGCTATGCGACTGCCTGTGAGTACTCTAGTCTGAGTTCAGGGCACAACGGAACATAAATGTTCCTTAAGCAGATCGGTGAGCCACACACTATCATCATATTCCCGATCGCAACCGACAAAGCAACGAGCCCGTGGCTCAATGGTGACGTTCGACTCCAAATACCAAAGGTCGCGGGTTCGAATCCCAGGTGTTCCACACTTGGGATTGGGTATGACTGGCTGATGACGGCTAATAAGCCAGAAATGGCCATTCCGGTCTCCCTTGTCTTTGTCGGTTCCACATTATCAACATATGCTACACGTCGCTATGCGACTGCCTGTAGTACTCTAGTCTGAGTTCCAGGGCACAACGGAACATAAATGTTCCTTAAGCAGATCGGTGAGCCACACACTATCATCATATTCCCGATCGCAACCGACAAAGCAACGAGCCCGTGGCTCAATGGTAGAAACGTTCGACTCAAATACCAAAGGTCGCGGGTTCGAATCCCAGGTGTTCCACACTTGGGATTGGGTATGACTGGCTGATGACGGCTAATAAGCCAGAAATGGCCATTCCGGTCTCCCTTGTCTTTGTCGGTTCCACATTATCAACATATGCTACGTCGCTATGCGACTGCCTGTGAAGTACTCTAGTCTGAGTTCAGGGCACAACGGAACATAAATGTTCCTTAAGCAGATCGGTGAGCCACACACTATCATCATATTCCCGATCGCAACCACAAAATAAACGAATCAGTGGCTCAATGGTAGAGCGTTCGACTCCAATACCAAAGGTCGCGGGTTCGAATCCCAGGTGTTCCCACTTGGGATTGGGTATGACTGGCTGATGACGGCTAATAAGCCAGAAATGGCCATTCCGGTCTCCCTTGTCTTTGTCGGTTCCACATTATCAACATATGCTACGTCGCTATGCGACTGCCTGTGATACTCTAGTCTGAGTTCCAGGGCACAACGGAACATAAATGTTCCTTAAAGCGAGATCGGTGAGCCACACTATCATCATATTCCCGATCGCAACCGACAAAGCAACGAGCCCGTGGCTCAATGGTAGAAACGTTCGACTCAAATACCAAAGGTCGCGGGTTCGAATCCCACGTGTTCCACACTTGGGATTGGGTATGAGTGGCTGATGATTGCTAAAAAGCCAGAATTGACCATTTCCGGTCTCCTTGTCTTTGTCGGTTCCAAATTATCAACATATGCTACGTCGCTATGCGACTGCCTGTGAAAGTACTCTAGTCTGAGTTCAGGGCACAACGGAACATAAATGTTCCTTAAGCAGATCGGTGAGCCACACACTATCATCATATTCCCCGATCGCAACCGACAAAAGCAACAGAGCCCGTGGCTCAATGGTGAGAGCGTTCGACTCAAATACCAAAGGTCGCGGGTTCGAATCCCAGGTGTTCCACACTTGGGATTGGGTATGACTGGCTGATGACGGCTAATAAGCCAGAAATGGCCATTCGGGTCTCCCTTGTCTTTGTCGGTTCCAAATTATCAACATATGCTGCACGTCGCTATGCGACTGCCTGTGAAAGTACTCTAGTCTGAGTTCAGGGCACAACGGAACATACATGTTCCTTAAGCAGATCGGTGAGCCACACACTATAATCATATTCCCGATCGCAACCGACAAAGCAACGAGCCCGTGGCTCAATGGTGAAACGTTCGACTCAAATACCAAAGGTCGCGGGTTCGAATCCCAGGTGTTCCACACTTGGGATTGGGTATGACTGGCTGATGACGGCTAATAAGCCAGAAATGGCCATTCCGGTCTCCTTGTCTTTGTCGGTTCCAAATTATCAACATATGCTACACGTCGCTATGCGACTGCCTGTGAGTACTC
>WEDG01011327.1:0-7500 GCA_017591395.1 Schistocephalus solidus
TTATCAGTATTACTTCGTTCAGTTACGTATTGCTTAGTAGTTATATCAGGCTCCGGAGTGATCCCCAGCCTGACGCTCTAACTCACGACTTGTTGATGGGGAGTTCAGCGTTCTAACCCTTTAGTAGTAGTAGTAGTAGTAGAATGTTAGTAGTAGTAGAAGAGTAGTGGTAGTAGTGGTGAGTAGTGAAGTAGTGATGTAGAGTGATGTAGTATTGAGTAGTAGTAGTAGTGGTTAGTGGTAGTGGGAAGCAGTAGTTGAGTAGTAGTGAGTATTGAGTAGTGAGTAGTAGTAGTGGTAGTGAGTAGGTGGTGGTGGTAGCAGTGAGTAGTGGTAGTGGTGGTGGCAGTAGAGTAGCGAGTGGTGGTGGTAGTGAGTAGTGGTAGTGGTAGTGGTAATTAGTGTATGAGTAGGTAGTAGGTGAGTAGGATTAGTAGTGTGGTAGTGCGGTGGTGGTGCTGGTGAGTGGCAGTGAGTAGTGAGTAATATCAGTGGTAATGGTGGTGATATTATGGTGGTAGTAGTGGTGGTAGTGGTAGAGTAAAAGTAGAGAGTGAGTAGTGGTAGTAGTGGTAGTGATGCAGTGGTAGTGCTGTAGTTGAGTGCAGTGATGAGTAGTGGCAGAGTGAGTAGTGGTAGTTGTTTGTAGTAGTAGTCAGTGGTGGTAGTAGCTGAGCAGCGGCAGTGCAGTGATGTAATTGTGATAGTGGTAATAGTGAGTGAGTAGTAGTGGTAGTAGTGGTAGTGGTGAGTAGTAGTTGATGGTGAATAGTTTGAAGTATTAGTAGTAGGTGGTAGTGCAGCAGTGAAAGTAATAGAATGAGGGTTGCAGTAGTATTATTAGTAGTAGGTTGTAGTAGTAGTATTAGTATTAGTAGTAGTAGTAGTAGTGGTAGCAGTGATGTAGTAGTATTAGTAGTGGTAGTAGCAGTAGTAGTAGTAGTAGTAGTGGTGAGTAGTAGTAGTAGTAGTAGTAGTAAATTAGTAGTAAGTAGTAGTAGTAGCAGTAGTAGTAGTAGTAGTAGTAGTAGCAGTAGTAGTAGTAGTAGCAGTTAGCAGTAGTAGTAGCAGTAGTAGCAGCAGCTGTTGTGGTTGTAGTAGTAAAAGTAGAATAAGTAGAAGTAGATGTAGTAGCAGCCGTTTACTTTAAAAAAGAAAGCTGATAACCTTATAAACAATAACAAAGCGATAAATATCGTGGCCTGGAAAATCGGAAGCTGCAGATATAAGCTCATTTTCCGTTGGCCAATTGATCCGTCTGCAATGGCGCATTTTCAGGCCAATCTTTGAAAAAACTCTGACCAATGCGTGTTTACCGAAAAAGGTAGGTGTGACTATTGCTCTGCAAAGGAAAAAGTCGCATGGTGATCCAGTCTAATGACCAAAATGTGACGTTCCAATCACAACCGACGGGACAAAGAGTACCTGGGTTCAATTTGTAGTCTGGGACTAAACGACTAAAGAAAGCGGCAGTAAGACTCAGGTGTTGCAAAACCTGCGGTCGGGTAGGGTTAGCTGACAAAGGCCAAACCATCGCAAATTCCCTTGTATTTGTCGGTAGTCCTTCTCTGTATATCGAGGTGTGGGAGGGGTCGATAAACAAGTGACAAATCGCACCGGCATGAGCAAATTTCTGTCCCCACAACAACGATACGACAAACATAAAGCACAATGAAATACTATGACCATCTTCCGGCGCTAGCTGGCGTAAGGTTCTCGTCGGTTTGCGCCTTGGTTGAGCCTTGGGCCAATTTGAAATCTATTTTATGGATCACCTCCTCCCCCGCGTGCCCGGGGGACGCAGGAAACAGAACGACATCCCCAGTAGTGCAGAGGCTCTAATGGATTCAAAACAGATGCACTTACATTCGTTGGCGAATGCTTACCGATCGCTTACACAGCTTATTCTTGCGGCTAGTAGTATAGGCAGATGAAAATTGCCAACAAGGACAAAGGAGACTGGAATGGCCAATTCGGGTTCATTTTTCCTTATCAGTCAGAAAAGGAACACTGCAATGGTGCTTCACCCAAAGCTCGAGCAAGCAAGCAGCTCATTAGAGGTCCACCTATCTAACCCACTACGTCCACGGGCTCGTTATCTTTCCATTATTGATCAAAAATACTGACATTCGTGCATTTCATTTGGGTGGTGCACAATATGGCTGGCTGATCACGGCTAATGAGCCAGGAATGGCCATTCCAGTCTCCGTTGTGTTTGTCAGCATCGTGCATCTGCCTTTATTACTACTAAAAACCGCTGTGCGGCTGCCGGCGAGGCTCGAGAGTGCGCTCTAAGGCAGAACCGGACGAGTGACCTCCTTCAGCGATAGGTGATCATTAATCAACGAGCGTCAATCAACCTGATCTACACCAGCAAGACAAGGGGCCTGTGGCCCAATGGGTACCGCGTTGGACTTCTGATCAACAGGTCGCAGGTTCGAGGCTCGGGTAGTGCATCACCTGAGGTAGGGGGTGTGGCTGGCTGATGAGTCAGAAATGGCTATTCCAGTCGCCCTGCCTTTGTAGACACACTTCAAATGGACTTACGTATGGCCTCGATATTTGCCATTAAGAAGTAGCCACCTTGAGGCAGTACAGGCGTCATGCCGACTCGGCTAAGGGCAGAAGCCAGTACGTGACACTTCTGCTCAACGCGGGAGGTAATCTCCTGGAAGTAGGATTCTGCGGTGCCCAGAAGCGGCAGCTCGTATTCAAAGGCGGAGGCCAACGCCTCCTAAAAATAGAAAAAAAAGATGATACGGATGCCGACTTGAGCAGTAGTAGAACTTGTCAACAGACGTTCAGCCTTTTTTCCAACATATTTGGTGCGACCTAACAAGACCTGAGGTGACAATACCACATAGAAAAATGAAAAGGACGGTTCACAGTTTTGAAACTGTGCTGCACGAATATGCCGAGCTGCCTATTATGAGCCTATTGGCTGTCACCAATCGTGCATACGGATGGCGGCTATCTGCAAAAAAAAAAATTAAAATTAAGTTTGTTGATGAAGTGAAAGTTGAACAGGGCTTAGCACGCTACCAACACGAGATGTGTTGGGATCTGACACGATAGTTCGACCGTCGCAGTCCGATGATGTTCACCATATGCGCCACAGCATGGTGGTGCACGAACGGTTACTTTTGCGTAGATAGTCGTTATAACAGTCGTGAACTGCATCTACCGCAGTCTGTTTCTATCTCTTCCCCTACGCGTGTGAGCCCGGTGTGAAGATAGAGTCAAGAAGACAGGCGACGGGGTCGGGCGCAGGTGGCTGGCATGGCAAGCAACGCTCCTGACAGTGCCGCTACGTCTGATTCAGATTCTGTGTCCTAACTCTAACACTGACGCAATAAATAACCGCAGCCCTCATCCCAATACTATCCGTAGCTCTAATCCAGAACCTAAACCTAACAAACACTTTTACCCTACTCCTAATCGTAACGTTAACGTCAAACCTAACCCTCACTTATCTCAAATTAAGCCCAAAGTCGCACATCTTACTGTCGTTTTCTGTTCAACGTTCTGACGCGGAGGCCAGAAAGCGTGTTGCATCTGAGTCAGGGCGAATTTCTGTTCACCCCAAAGGCAGGTTCTAGCTGAGAGTGGATTATTCGGTTTACTCTGCGGGTTGATGTCACAGTCTGGTCAAAAGCAGATTCTTTGAAGAAGATGAAGAAGAAGAAGAAGAAGAAGAAGAAGAAGAAAGAAAAAACCGACAAACAGCCAAGCCTCCTGAAAATTCCGACATCCGCAGAGGCCCCTTTTTCTTCCCTACAATCATCTCAGAATGTCCAAAACCGTAAAGTCACGGGATAAGAATAAACAGTTTGGTGGGAAGTGTTGGCAACATACTTGAAGTGGAGTTGGACAGGAGTTAATTGTGTATTCCTGGATGCTTTGCATTGCTGCGATAAGCCTCTCCGGACCGATTGTCCAACCAGTCTTCCAGCCGGTAACGTTGAAGGTCTTGCCAGCACTGCCTATCGTTAGCGTGCGCTCCCACATACCGGGCAATGAGGCTGTAACACAGCAAGTAGACTGTTGTCATTGAAAATTTTCATCGATAAAAGCAGCATATACTGGAAGGTGTGTTTCTGAATTATCCGCCTCCGTCAGTTAGCCCCGTCACAACCCTGGGTCGGGTGTGCCCCAAATTTGAACCCTAGTTCAGTTGGTTCACGGTCTTCGGCACTGTCGACTGCGGTAAGGAATACTGAAAAGCAGCTGAGGGGTAACTGAAATCGATTTGAGCTGATAACTGGGCGGAAGGCCTGACCAGCGTCACACTATTAGGGCAAGCTGTGAGACATCCGCGTCCCGCCTCGCTGATCTAACATAAAACGTTCGAGTTTAAAGGCCTCCTTTCGTGGATTTTTGGGCTATTGGGCGTTAATTTACAGCATCCGTGTAATGCTGAGCCCCAAAGATTGCACATTTAACGCATGAGGAAGTTGAAACATTTACCTTTCATCGTAGTAAAGCGATCGGTGAATGCAAGAAAGGGCAAAATATCCTGTTATGGGAATAGGAGGCCAACGAACCAGCTAAAATCCTATTGGAAAAAAGCATCTATTCCTACGTGATTGACGATTGGCAACTGTGAATAACAAGGGCGAAATGTTACCAGCCAATTAACTGATCATCCCACCAAGAGACAGCTGAATTTGCTTCCAAAATTTAAAAGCGCCACATGTACTCTTTACCGGATTCCGAGTTACGACACAATGATCAGCTCAGTCATGCGGTTCCGCGAAAAGATTGAGGAATGACGAATCAGTTTGGGTGAAGGTTATGCTAAACGTTCTTTATCTTAATCCGCAGGTGCTTGCAGATAGTTCGGTAAAGAAAACGAGTACGACGAAGGCAATAATGATCTCCTGAAGAAAAAACAGAAACGAACGGCCCCTCCATTCAGAGTTTTTTTTATTGAGAGCCAGGCGATCGGTGTGCGTTTATTCCTACTTGAATACATAAGTGACGGGTGGAGCGGCAGGCGTGAACTACGGCTCATGCGTAGGACGGTGTTTCACGCTTACCCTGACAGACAGAAGGCAAAATAAGTCCATTAACCGTTCTAGCTGCATTGTGTTGTCTTCTTCTGGGTAGGTGTTCGCCTGTTCGTGACCTTTGCCACTCATACGGAACTTGTTTTCTTCGGTAAGCCAATATATCGGTGTACGTCTAATCCTATTTGAATAATTACCCGATATGCAGCGACAGAAAATGGCAGGTGATGAGGAAGTGATGATCTGCGGTTCGATAAAGTGCTTATGACACATTGTGTAGACTAACTGCGTCGTACTCGAGCGCATGTTTGTGTTTTCTGTTCCAGTCAGGGTTAAGATTGGATTAATGAAGGTAGAATAAGTCCGAGACAGACTCTCTCTCTCTCTCTCTATATATATATATATATATGCAATTTGTAAGTAGATCCGCATTGCTGATAGCTCACCAATTTTTATGTGTTTGTTGGGTGGAAATATAATCCACTCGTAGACCTCATCAGAGATGCAGAGTAGGTTGTGACGGATGCAGAGGGTCAGCTATTTTCTGTAACTCATCGATAGAGAAGACCTACACACGTGGAAAAACGAGAAAAGGTTAGGAATTACTACAGGTCAAAGAAAACAATATAAAGTCACCGAGTTCACCTAAAAGAATGCACGAGGACAGTGAGGACAGTGGAGGCGCCGATCTTTGTTGTGTGTTGGTGCATAATTATACTATCATCGCGGAGCTAGCAGATGGACCGCTCTCTCATTCACCAGTGGAAAACTTGCTTCTAGCACGGAAGTGACACGCAAGCGCGCGTCTGGTATCCAGTTGGTACAGTTTCAGCGCAAACTGCGTAGGATTTCATCCGAAACCGTCCCAGATTCGCTTTTACGAATACCGCTCCACCCCCATGTCTGTATGTCTCCATCGGATCCAGTCCTCCTCGTGTAAAGGGGATGCGCATTCAATCAGCGGAAGAAATCAGCTCTGGACTGGCGTGAGGAAAAGGTTAGTACAGAGATCGAGGGTGAGGGAAGAGAGAGAGAGGGAGGAGGGAGGGAGGGAGGAGGAGGGAGGGAGGGAGGGAGGAGGGAGAGGAGGGAGAGAGAGAGGGAGGAGAGAGTCAGACGGAGCATTTGTTTAGGGCACCTTTTCTAGCCCCTTACTCCGCGATGAGGCAAGCAGTGCTGTCCCTAAATAGGGTTGCTCAGACGTCCCAGACGTCTGCCGAACTGCGCTATAAGTCACGGTTTCGTTTTAGTGGGAGAGCGACCCGATTTAACCTGGGGCGCCTACGTGGTCGCTGTCACCCCCACTGCAGGACTTTTTCAGAGGGGAAGAGGTGGGAAGTTCGGGAGTCAGACATACCGGATGTGGAGGCACACACAGCACCGGAGACCCTCACCTGGTTAATACCACCACTGGGAAGAAACCCCCTTCGAGAAGCCACAGATGAGAGTTGGGAACCAGTTAGAGGCGGCCCTAATTATTACTTCTACACCCCAGCCACTGCGCACAAAACACATATAGGTCGCTGTCTAAACCAGGGATTCATTCAGGTCATCTTTATAAACGAGTTAGGTGGGACCCAAATGGATCCGACGAATGAACAATTAGCAGCGTGTCCCATTCGGACAGGCGTCATAGCTCAAGCGAAATCTCATACGCCAACTGAGTCCAAAGGACATCATATGATCTAAGTAAATGCACGCACACATACTTCATCTGATATTAACATTAAAAACTGGGATAGAGCTGACTAGTCTGCCAACCGACATAAAAGCGTCCTACAGAGGGAGATCTAGGTAACAGGGTCATTGATTCAGTTTTTCTGCCTAAAACGCAGCTTTTCGCGAACATCGGTAATCCCAAAACAACCGGAAAATATTACTTTGTCATCAGTATTTTCATAGTTTCTTGTCGGCAAGACGTCATTTTAACAAATTGCGGGATTTAATGTGAAAAAAATTAAAAATTAGGGCCCAGTAGCTCCTATGATATAGGAGGCATTGTAAAAGATGTTTTTCATGAAGGCTGATGGGCGTGACAATAAACGGAATTTGCAGAAGGCATTGAAATCACTCTGTCATATAATTACTCTTACAAGGTCCCGGAACAGACCACGCAAGCTTAAATATTTATTTAGAGATATGTTAACGGGCAGGACACAGATAATCTAAGGTTACTGGTTAGGAAAGCCCGGATTAGGAAAAAAACAGTATGCAGCGGTAAGTAATTAACCCCAGGACTAACCTTAGCCCTACCCTTCTGTCGAAACCTTTATGTAACCTAAATCGAATCCCTCACATAACCGCAACCACAATTCTTAACTGAACTCTAGTCAGAACCGTTGCCCAAACTCTAACACAAACCCTTATTTCTATGCACTAACTGCAAGATCCTGATCCTAAACGCCCTACCACGGATAAAATATTTTGTAGTATGTCTACCTTAATCATATAAGTAGGAAAGTTATAATACGTCACATAATGTCGTTGCACG
>WEDG01011327.1:12500-23225 GCA_017591395.1 Schistocephalus solidus
TAGATCAGCGAGGCGGGACGCGGATGTCTCTACAGCTTGCCCTAATAGTGTGACGCTGGTCAGGCCTTCCGCCCAGTTATCAGCTCAAATCGATTTCAGTTACCCCTCAGCTGCTTTTTCAGTATTCCTTACCGCAGTCGACAGTGCCGAAGACCGTGAACCAACTGAACTAGGGTTCAAATTTAGCACACCCGACCCAGGGTTGTGACGGGGCTAACTGACGGAGGCAGATAATTCAAACACTCCTTCCAGTATATGCTGCTTTTTATCGATGAAAATTTTCAATGACAATAGTCTACCTCTGCTGTTACAGCCCTCATTGCCTGGTATGTGGAGCGCACGCTAACGATAGAGCAGTGCTGGCAAGACCTTCAACGTTACCGGCTGGAAGACTGGTTGGACAATCGGTCCGAGAGAGGCTTATCGCAGCAATGCAAAGCATCCAGGAATACACAATTAACTCCTGTCCAACTCCACTTCAAGTATAAGCTGCCAACACTTCGCACCAAACTGTTTTTTCTTATCCCGTGACTTTTACGGTTTTGGACATTCTGAGATGATTGTAGGGAAGAAAAAGGGCCTCTGCGGATGTCGGAATTTTCAGGAGGCTTGGCTGTTTGTCGGTTACTTCTTTCTTCTTCTTCTTCTTCTTCTTCTTCTTCTTCTTCTTCTTCATCATCATCTTCTTAGAATCTGCTTTTGACCAGACTGTGACATCAACCCGCAGAGTAAACCGAATAATCCACTCTCAGCTAGAACCTGCCTTTGGGGTGAACAGAAATTCGCCCTGACTCAGATGCAACACGCTTTCTGGCCTCCGCGTCAGAACGTTGAACAGAAAAACGACAGTAAGATGCGCGACTTTGGGCTTAATTTGAGATAAGTGAGGGTTAGGGTTTGACGTTAACGTTACGATTAGGAGTAGGGTAAAAGTGTTTTGTTAGGTTTAGGTTCTGGATTAGAGCTACGGATAGTATTGGGATGAGGGCTGCGGTTATTTATTGCGTCAGTGTTAGAGTTAGGACACAGAATCTGAATCAGACGTAGCGGCACTGTCAGGAGCGTTGCTATGCCAGCCACCTGCGCCCGACCCCGTCGCCTGTCTTCTTTGACTCTATCTTCACACCGGGCTCACACGCGTAGGGGAAGAGATAGAAACAGACTGCGGTAGATGCAGTTCACGACTGCTATAACGACTATCTACGCAAAAGTAACCGTTCGTGCACCACCATGCTGTGGCGCATATGGTGAACATCATCGGACTGCGACGGTCGAACTATCGTGTCAGATCCCAACACATCTCGTGTTGGTAGCGTGCTAAGCCCTGTTCAACTTTCACTTCATCAACAAACTTAATTTTAATTTTTTTTTGCAGATAGCCGCCATCCGTATGCACGATTGGTGACAGCCAATAGGCAGCTCGGCATATTCGTGCAGCACAGTTTCAAAACTGTGAACCGTCCTTTTCATTTTTCTATGTGGTATTTTCACCTCAGGTCTTGTTAGGTCGCACCAAATATGTTGGAAAAAAGGCTGAACGTCTGTTGACAAGTTCTACTACTGCTCAAGTCGGCATCCGTATCATCTTTTTTTTCTATTTTTAGGAGGCGTTGGCCTCCGCCTTTGAATACGAGCTGCCGCTTCTGGGCACCGCAGAATCCTACTTCCAGGAGATTACCTCCCGCGTTGAGCAGAAGTGTCACGTACTGGCTTCTGCTCCTAGCCGAGTCGGCATGACGCCCTGTACTCGCCTCAAGGTGGCTACTTCTTAATGGCAAATATCGAGGCCATACGTAAGTCCATTTGAAGTGTGTCTACAAAGGCAGGGGCGACTGGAATAGCCATTTCTGACTCATCAGCCAGCCACACCCCCTACCTTAGGTGATGCACTACCCGAGCCTCGAACCTGCGACCTGTTGATCAGAAGTCTAACGCGGTACCCATTGGGCCACAGGCCCCTTGTCTTGCTGGTGTAGATCAGGTTGATTGACGCTCGTTGATTAATGATCACCTATCGCTGAAGGAGGTCACTCGTCCGGTTCTGCCTTAGAGCGCACTCTCGAGCCTCGCCGGCAGCCGCACAGCGGTTTTTAGTAGTAATAAAGGCAGATGCACGATGCTGACAAACACAACGGAGACTGGAATGGCCATTCCTGGCTCATTAGCCGTGATCAGCCAGCCATATTGTGCACCACCCAAATGAAATGCACGAATGTCAGTATTTTTGATCAATAATGGAAAGATAACGAGCCGTGGACGTAGTGGGTTAGATAGGTGGACCTCTAATGAGCTGCTTGCTTGCTCGAGCTTTGGGTGAAGCACCATTGCAGTGTTCCTTTTCTGACTGATAAGGAAAAATGAACCCGAATTGGCCATTCCAGTCTCCTTTGTCCTTGTTGGCAATTTTCATCTGCCTATACTACTAGCCGCAAGAATAAGCTGTGTAAGCGATCGGTAAGCATTCGCCAACGAATGTAAGTGCATCTGTTTTGAATCCATTAGAGCCTCTGCACTACTGGGGATGTCGTTCTGTTTCCTGCGTCCCCCGGCACGCGGGGGAGGAGGTGATCCATAAAATAGATTTCAAATTGGCCCAAGGCTCAACCAAGGCGCAAACCGACGAGAACCTTACGCCAGCTAGCGCCGGAAGATGGTCATAGTATTTCATTGTGCTTTTATGTTTGTCGTATCGTTGTTGTGGGGACAGAAATTTGCTCATGCCGGTGCGATTTGTCACTTGTTTATCGACCCTCCCACACCCTCGATTATACAGAGAAGGACTACCGACAAATACAAGGGAATTTGCGATGGTTTGGCCTTTGTCAGCTAACCCTACCCGACCGCAGGTTTTTGCAACACCTGAGTCTTACTGCCGCTTTCTTTTAGTCGTTTAGTCCCAGACTACAAATTGAACCCAGGTACTCTTTTGTCCCGTCGGTTGTGATTGAACGTCACATTTTGGTCATTAGACTGGATCACCATGCGACTTTTTCCTTTGCAGAGCAATAGTCACACCTACCTTTTTCGGTAAACACGCATTGGTCAGAGTTTTTTCAAAGATTGGCCTGAAAATGCGCCATTGCAGACGGATCAATTGGCCAACGGAAAATGAGCTTATATCTGCAGCTTCCGATTTTCCAGGCCACGATATTTATCGCTTTGTTATTGTTTATAAGGTTATCAGCTTTCTTTTTTAAAGTAAACGGCTGCTACTACATCTACTTCTACTTATTCTACTTTTTTACTACTACAACCACAACAACTGCTACTACTACTACTACTACAACTGCTACTACTACTACTACTACTACTACTACTACTACTACTACTACTACTACTACTACTACTACTACTACTACCACTACTACCACTACTACTACTACTACTACTACTACTACTACTACTACTACTCACTACTACTCACTACTACTACTACTACTACTACTACTACTACTTCTACTACTACTACTCTACTACTACTACTACTACTACTACTACCACTACTACTACTACTACTAATACTAATACTACTACTACAACTGCTACTACTAATAATACTACTACAACTCCTAATTCTATTACTACTACTACTACTACTACTACTTCTACTATTATACTACAACTACTACTACTACTACTACTATTACCACTAGTATTACCACTGCTACTGCCGCTGCTACTACTACTACTACTACTACTATTACAACAACTACTACTACTACTTCTGCTACTACTACTACTGCTACTACCAGTACTACTACTGCTACTACTACTACTGCTACTACTACTACTACTTCTACTTCTACTTCTACTACTACTACTACTACTACTACTACTACTACTACTAATACTACCACTACTCACTGATCATTACTACCACTACTACTACCGCTACCACCACTACTACTCACTCACTACTACTACCACTACTCCCACTACCACTACTACTACTACTTCTACTACCACTACTACTACCACTACTCACTACTACTACTACTTCTACCACAACTACTACTACTTCTACTACTACTACTATTACTACTACTACTGCTACTAACAGTTCTACTACTACTACTACTACTAATACTACTACTACTACTACTTCTTCTACCACAACTACTACTACTTCTAC
Organism: Schistocephalus solidus; assembly: GCA_017591395.1. NCBI lineage: Eukaryota > Metazoa > Platyhelminthes > Cestoda > Diphyllobothriidea > Diphyllobothriidae > Schistocephalus > Schistocephalus solidus. The sequence continues at coordinate 16,633 of WEDG01011327.1, forward strand.
TACTACTACTATTACTACTACTACTGCTACTAACAGTTCTACTACTGCTACTACTACTACTTCTACTACTAAGTGACAGTTCGACCGTCGATTTCGACGAGGTCCACCGTACGTTCCACACCAGGTAGTGCAGGGACGGTGACTTTCGCGTGAATTAGTTTTAAGTGATAGTAGCCTTGCGCTGCAGCTACCGCACTCTCTCCTCCTCCCCAACCTAAGCCCGATGTCAAGAGAGAATCAAGAAGACCGGCGATGGGAGAGGGTGCAGGTGGCTGGCGTGGCTCGGATCCCATGGAGTGGGAGTGCCATAAAGGCCACATTAAGAAGGTGCCATTGCAGCCTGACTCTCGGTCCGCCACTCCACACAAAACACACATTTGGGCTGACCACGCGGTCCGAATTATCCCGTCTGTTGGCAACCTTCCAAGCCACGGCTTTTAGCGCACCGTGATAGTTTCAAGCGCGCAGATTGTTTATAGTGAGGAATATGCGCTGAACTGTTGACCTCACTCTCTCCCCCACCCCCACAATCAGACCACCGTCCGAGCCGGTCAGTTGTCTGAGGTGGGAGTGGGCGCATTGGCTGACGGATCGGCGTACCCTTTTTCGCGCGCCATAGCACGACCTGGCCCCCATAACGCAAACACCAGGATTTAATTACTCAGGGGATATGGAGAAGCCATCGCGGTCTGACTGCCAGTCCACTGGTCAGCCACTCGACACACACAGCACATATACTGGGCCGACGGCGCGGTCTGGTGTGAGCGTCAGATTGGCAGCCTTCTAAGCCACGGGTTCTAGGAAACTGGGATTTTATCAGGTACATTATGATGATGGTGAGGTTGTTGTCTAGTTATTAGTGTAGATTTTGTGTGCTAATTTAGCTAAGCCTTCGGTGGTTTACCGCAGGTTGTCGTGGAGGCGCATGTTTCCTTATAAGCCCTTGCGGTGTGTAAATGTGCGGGAGCAGTTGTAGGCACAGTTTGGGCAGGAGAAATCGGTAGAGGCTGGGTGGATGTCATTCATGGTAGTGGGGGCGGCATTGGTTGTAAGAATGGCAGGAGCGTAGAGTATGCATGATGTATCGGTGTTGTCGGCATTGCAGTGAATTCTGCTGTCATGGATGCGCATGTGACCGAAAAGGCCCATGCGATGAGTGAATGCGCGAGGACAGTGGAGGCGACGATCTCTGCTGTGTGTGCTCGTGTGCTGCAGCATCGAGTGCATCTGCTATCTACGCTCACCTTTTTGACCCACTCAACAGACGGTCCAACATTCGAGATTTTTCCTTACGTGGACTATTGCTCAAGAAACGGCCAATTCACGACCGACTCGCCATATGTTGCAATGTTCTAGAAAGATCTTCACTACGGGCACGCGGTAGACAGGAATGTTTCAGAAGACTTGTTTGAAATCTTTGCTGCTTTCGTTTAGGTAGCCAACTGTGGACTTTGTGGACGTAGATATTTCTCTGCTTTCTCCTAATGATATTTTCGAGACTAGCTAGTGGATACTTTACTGATGCACACTGCTTGAACTGGCTCTGTTCCTCCGCCAACCGCGTGGTACTTTTATGTTTGGGGTATATTGGTTGCCATACGCAATTTGGAATAGGTCCCCGCATGATATTTTTGCAGTATTGTAAACTCGGCCTCCTGTGTCATGTGTCTGTCTTGTTATAAGTATCTGCTCCTACTGCATAGTAATCCTAGCGTTAGTGTTCAGGTGATGGGGTCGTGCGGCGGTACACGCAGACGTGTTCATCAGCCCTGTCAGCCACTGCGCTCACTCCCGCATCAGACCCTTGATCGGCTCGGACGATTAATGTGCCCAGGAAATGGGAATAGAGAGTGAATTCGAGTGTTCAGATCCTTTTCCTCACTATTAGCAACCCGTCGCGTATGATGCTATCACTGTGCGATAAAAGCCGTGGCTTGGAGGGCTACCGGCTGACGGAATAACTCGGTGCCCTGGACTGAGAGTCAGACTGCAATGCCCCCTTCATGTGGCCTAAATGGCACTCCCAATCAGTTGGGATCCGAGCCGCCCCTCTTTTATGCTGTTGTGTCCTGGCCTGTGCTCGGCGACGGTGAACGAGCTTCGTTCTGACCGCCAACATATTTATAGACAAAATTCACAAAGTATAATGTTTCTTATGCATTTTTTGTAGCAAGTTGTGTCTTCTTTAATTTTTATACTTGAAGAACGTATATCTTTCGGTTTTAAAAAAATTATAAATTGCCCAAAAGGTTTAGACGCTACCAACCGTTACAATTGCTTTCACATTTTGCAAACTACATGTCGTATACTTTTTTGTAAGGAAAATCACACATTTCTCTGCGCTATGAGGGAGAGGTCACTAAATTGACGGATATGATGTTTTATGAATGAACGTTTCATGGTCTTAAAAGATCTCATTATTGGAACATTTTTAAAACCGAGGCACATCCTTTCTTCACGAACGGGATTAAGAGAAGACGCAACTTGCTACCAACTGAGTCTAAGAAACAATATTTTTGTGCATTTTACATATTAAATATGATTTTAAGGAATAAGTGTAGTGCAAATAAACGCAAAGAACACATAGCCCTCAAGTAGCCATTTTTTATAGAGTATACTTTTTGGTGGACGGGCAGAATGTAGCCCGTACAAAAGCCGACATCCTACCGTTACTGAAATATCTTTGAATTAGGCTGCAAGATAATCAGTAGAACAATCCTACTTAAATTATTTGTTCGAATCTAAAACTGATCACAGCCTTTGTAGATGCAGTGCAAGTCTAATCTCACTGTAATCCAGCGCAAGTCACCGTACCTGCACCGAAATTCTGTGGAGCACATCGTGGACATCGTCGAACTGTAAATAGGCTTCTAATACTACTGCTTCCCTTGGGTGCACACGTTTTCAATGAAAATGTTTGAAATAATATACGCGATGTTTTTACTGTCACACGCATATTGTCGTTCCTTCTTTCAGCCCTGCCGTCCGAGTATTTAGTCTCTGCTTCTGGCGATAATCTGCCTCGTGACGTGGCCTTTAATGATTGGATGATGCAGAAGAAGGCAAGTTGGCCTTTTTACCTGTAATCTTGGAGCATAATTGAACTACAACATTTTGAAGATGTTAAATGGATGAAGCATCTACTTAGTACATTTTGCATTTTCTGGGTCGCGATAGCCACCATACATAATGTAGATCAACTTCACTAAAATTACGAAATAAATTTTAGTCATACCTCAAAGCGTGCATTCGTACTTTAAGGCGTTTAACAGATAAGGTAATTTACTCTTAGCTGTTATCAAGCGTATCCCACTTAATTTTGTGCATACACAACATAAACGAGAACGAAGTTTTATAAAAATATCAGGCCCACCCGTGTTTTTAAATTCATTATTTTATGCTTGCGTGTTTAGGGTTAATATCCGAACCTCCTACGGAAATATGTGGAGTACTCGAATCCCAAATTTCGTGGCAATTAGGCCGCACCCTTAAACAATAAATGGAGCTTATCAACATGAACGTTTCTATGTCTCATATAATTTCGCTAGAAAGTAACGATTTTATGTTCACATACACCCACCAAATACAAGGATAAACAGGCGAACGCCTTTGAACTCCCTATTGGTTACAAAGTGGCTAAGCAAATAAATCCATACATAAGAAAAATTGGAAAGAAGTTTACATAATAACATGCGTAAAGCAAGCAGCCGTCACCTAGTCGACCATAATAAAGATAAAGGCTACTCATTTATTGTGAGTAATATAATTCTATGCAATTACCCGCGGGTGGTATGGAAGAAGCGTGATGCGCGTTCACACTGGTGGAGAGAGTATAATATCCGTGCACAGATCGTTTCATGGTTCAGCCCCTCTGTCGCCTGCTTACATGTGCGTAGTTTTAGGGGATCACCACGCAACTTGGGTGTGGTAGTCCGAGAGAAAAAATCATTAAGATCAAATCATCAGTCCAGGCCATTAATAGTTTGAAACATTAATATAAGATCCCCTCGAAATTGTCTGAAGGAAAGGGGAACTAGACTGAGGGTTTGCAGTCTGTTTCTACAGGGTAATGTTCGCTTGCCTTTGGTAATTTTTGTCACCGCCTCTGGACCTTATTTAAGACGGTACCGTCCTTGACAGTCAATTGTCTCTATGCCTGTATGGTGTATTCTAGATACAGCCGAAAGAATCTTACAAATATTTTGGATGCATTGCATATTCCTTAATCTTTTTGATGTTTTCTCAAGCCACAATTATGTTTTACTAACCTAAGATTAAGCTAAACTCACTAATACTTATTCTGGCCAAAAAACTATGTTTTCGAAAAGTCGAAATCCTATTTTTATTGCACTATATTAGTCAACCACTACTACTACTACTACTACTACTACTACTACTACTACTACTACTACTACTACTACTACTACTACTACTACTACTACTACTACTACTACTACTACTACTACTACTACTTTTCACTACTACTACTACTACTACTACTACTACTACTTCTACTACTACTACCACTACTACTACTACTACTACTACTACTACTACTACTACTACTACCACTACTACTACTACTACTTCTACTACTACTACTACTACTACTCTACTTTACCACTACTACTACTACTACTACTACTGCTACTACTACTACTACTACTACTACTACTACTCTACTACTTTCTACTACTACTACTACTACTACTACTACTACTAATACTACTTCTACTACTACTACTACTACTACTACTACTACTACTACTACTACTACTACTACTACTACTACTACTTCTACTACTACTACTACTACTACTACTACTACTACTACTACTGCTTCTGTTATGACGAATGCTATAACTATTGCCATAGTATTTTCACTGTTACCCCTTACTCAATTATGAGTTCTCTACTGTTGATCATGTGTTTAGGGTCTCAGTGCTATTCCGCCCAGCGTGTTTTATTCGTCGGAACATCGCTCGATCGGAGAGAAGTATCTCAGGTTTTGTATGATCAAAGTAAGCTCCTAAAGTAATCCATGAAAATGTCAGATTTCAACGCAAAACGGTTCATAAATAAACTTTTATTTCACTGTTTATGTTTTATCAATCAATGATCCACATTAATTCGGCCTGACTCCAGTAAATAGATTCTGATTTCTTAGGCAGTTTGGTTTAACAAATAGTTCTTTTATGTTCATGCTTATTATGCTTCTGCCTTTAGGATGACAAGACATTGGATAAGGCAGTTCAAATTCTGAAAAGTTGGTGATCCTCGATTCCGCTATTCCACCTCTTCCTTTTTCATTGTCAACCTCCAGACCATTCCCCCACCGCCAAAATGGCAGAAAAAATTATTTCGACCCCCTTAAGATGGCTTTGTTATTCTTTTGCACTTCACGCGAACGAATATTTGTGCTTTATTAATCGAGCAACACGCTGCAGTCATAATTATCATTTTTTTAACAAACGCCGCCCGCACCCAGGTGTTCCTCTATTACGGGAAACCAGTTACCAAGTCCGGCAGAATTACGCATTTTTCCGCCTGCTCCCATCGTAATAAAATGGGGTTGCTATGTCAGTTCGACTTTTTTATCATCGAAGAGAAATGTCAATAAAAACAAGGGAGACTGCAATTGCCATTTCTGGCTTATTAACCGTCACCAGCCAGCCATACCCAACCACAAATGGTGCCCCACTCATGACTCAATTGGCAGAGCTTTGGACTTGCGGTCAATAGGTCACGTGTTTGAGTCTCGGGTGGCGGACCACCAGGGTTGAGCAGGACACCTTGAGCTGTAGACCATAATAACTAGACAGCATCGACTACAGGGCATTGCTTTCTGCAGATTTTGTTGTCTGTGTAGACTGCCGTCTAAAGTAAGTGAAGCCAATTCTATTTTTGCATTACCAGCGTGGTGGTTTTTAATTTATTTCCCATGCTCCCCTAGACTATTCACCGAAATTGTTAAGAAGGATTAGATTATCTAGATTTCGAGTGCTCACAGCATTTTAAACAATTAACAGAGCACACATTTTGACATAAAGAAGGGAAATGTACATAAATCAATAAGTTTCATCTCGTTATACCAGGGAGTCGTGTTAAAAGGGGGGAGAGGGTGGCGATAAGAGACAAATGGTTAAGCGGTAGTGAGGGTTTAGTGGTCGTTCACGAAAGGAAGGGGGAGGGGTGGGGAGGGGAAGAAGAGACGGCCTGGATTGCATGTAATTAAGCCGGCGTTGGCAATGCTAAGCGCGGAGCATGTCGGAAGTTCTTTTGTGCGCACAAGACCGGTTTTCTCAACCGGATGGCGGTCGCTTCTGCTGTTGCTAGCAGCCACTGACCCAGTGCAGTGGAATAGTTTGGCGGCACTTTATAAACCACACGGAAGGCTTCGTTAGGGTCCATACGGCGCCCGGAATCCACCAGGTGTGCGAGAATAACGCTGTGTTATGCTTTTAACTTCGCCTTTTCTAAGCCATGCCGGGAGGTGTTCATTTATTCTTTTGGCGCCGACTCGTGCGACCAATATAACCTGCTACACAGTAGCAAGTGAATGAGTAGATGCACATGGAGATGGTCTGATCCGG
>WEDG01011328.1:0-10865 GCA_017591395.1 Schistocephalus solidus
TGTCAACGCCTTCGGTCACTACACCATCTATATCTGCGATCCACCAAGGTAATAACTAATCCACTAAACAGCTTTATATGCTTTTCTAGTCCGTAAAAACCGATTTCCTCTGACTAACCACTGGCAGCAACGGATCCTAAACGTAACATGATTTATCAATCCCTATGCGCGCATAGCCTTGTAATTTTGCTACTGTTAGCAATTTTGAAGACACTATTTTGCTTAAGACAAATCCCAGCTCAGGCACTATTGACTAAGCAGACACCCAAAGCATAACCAATCGCCTTTCTAGAACTGATGAGTTTGTTTTCCAATTTTTGTGTGTTCAAAGGAGATTAATAACTCAAGAGGTGCTGGATAGGTAAACCTATTTTGAGTCTACGGGTAAAGGACAACCGTCTCGATCACACATGATGAAGCATGTTTTGTCCCATCACAGGAAGTTGTCTACAAGTTCATGAGATCGGCATTTGACAATAATTGTCTCTTTAATAGTGAGCCTCGTCGTTTGAGAAGTGGTTTTGGTTGTATGGCGATTGAGTTTATTCAAAGGGGCTTACTGCCTTAGAGTCATTTTAGGGTTTTGAGGAGTTGAAGGGTGAAAATGCAGCTATGACTGCACTAAAACTCCCAGCGAATTTAGCGAAAACATCTACGTCCAATATCAGGGAGTGCTGATACTACGCTCTAATGCACACTGATTAGCAGGATCCAAATGCGCTAGATGTAAACGTCTCACCTCAAAAGTGGCCTCCGAAAAACAAATATAAACTTTTGAAATCCAAATTGTTCGACAGGCTGTCCGATTCCGGCAGCCTTCGCTTAGGCAGTGGTGTATGGAGTCGAACATATACGATAAAAGTTAGTCACCTTACGTAACTTTGTTGCAGGAATTTAGGCTTTCGCACTTGAGCTCCTCATTCACATCCAAAAATCTCAGTAAAATAAACGTTTACAACCATAAATCTGACAGATTTAAATGTAAGATGATCGATTAAGTGTGAGCCAGGCGCAAAGCTGCCGCTATTGACACAATCTTTACTATACGTCTTATATTTTCTCAGCAAATGAGTATATAGTTTTGCATTCAACAGTTTCTGGAAATGAGTACCTCGTCAGGGCATCCATATCTCCATGCTCAAACGGCACTCAGCGAAAAGGCGTTCCATCGGACATCTGTATGAACCAACTTCTTTTGCAGTTTAAAAGGATGACCCCTCAGAAGTTCCATCCCAAACAATTCGAAGATGTCATCAAATTCTAGGGCACACTCATGGAGTCTGGACAATCCTGTAGGTTTCATGAGGTCACTGCGTAGTCGCCTGTAATTGGGAATAAAACGAAACAAGTTCAGCCAGTCTGACTTCGTAAGGCAGATGATTAAGGTTCATAACTATTTTGTAGTCCTCGCCTCGCATTCGTTCCAGCTGTAGATAATCCTTCTTAAACCACGGACTGACAGGCCTGACGGCATAATGTAAGTGAGATCGAACAAGTGCCCAGTAGGTTTTTCTGAATAGTTCCCTTATCAATTAGCATTAGTTCTAGTATGAGCACAACATGACCCGGTGTCGCAAGTTTAGCTGTCTTTTTTAGAAACGGTGCGAGATTGTTTTGCGTGATATACTCATTGGTTTCTTAATATGTTTTCATTATCCTCTGCAGAGTTAATCTCGCAGTCACTTTTCGTCCCCCTCTTTTTCGACTATCATCACCAAGTCTTGACAACCTTGATACTTTGTCCAATGTCGCAACCCTGACGATGGTCTCCTGGATCGGTTGATGATCATGGCAGATTCTGATGTTTTCGCCACCTTGTTGGTGGACTATGCAATCAACAAGGTCGCATCTTGGTGATAATCGCGTGACCTCTACTTTCCCCTCTTCGTTTTCGACCCTGTTTTCTACGACGGGTTCGTCTCTCTCCTCCCTCATGGTTATAAAACAGTAGCTCTGGCTGTTTATTATCTCTCACCATACAAGGAACGTTCCGAACCCTCAAGGTTGTCAGCAACATCGCAGTACTATCCCATTTCATCGTACCAATCCCATCAACTCTAGCTATGAATTTATTAGAAAATATGTTTTTTCTCATAGTTTCTCTTTTCAAATTGGTGGCTCATGAAACCCGCCCCCGGAATTAACCGTTGGATGCTTTTATTCTTTCGAAGTTTACCGTATATTACGAAGATTGTTGACTATTGTTTAAAAATGGTGAATCGTTCTTCATCGGATATGCCTATCAGGCTACACATTTCTGCTATTCATATTTTTGTACACATAATGCAAGCAATTATCAACTGTGTATTATTTTATACCGCAATGCAAAGTTTGTTATGATGGTGCCCTCTGGGCCTTTAATATAGCAATATCTTTATTTATTTAAAACCGATGTACTTTGGTTCCACAACATTTGAAAGCGGCTGCCCATCAAGAAGGTATTGGTAGGAATCATTCTGCTCACCAGTCCTTCTGGAACAATTTCATAGGAACACACACTTCATAACAATAAAATTAAAGAGCAAAATGCAGACCACCTGCTACATCAGTTTAGACTGTCGTGAAGTGCAAGCCTGTTGGCATCAGATCGGATAGCTCTCCACAATTTAACATCGTCACCAAACATAACAGCGCTGCAACCGCGTCGTGGACGCGTCGTTGATATACAATAAGAAGAATAACGACCCTAATCGACGGAGCCTTTGAGGGACACCACTTTAGACCGGAGAGCGTTGACTTCGAGGTATCGATGCACATATTTTTGCAATCTTCCTGTAAATAGTCTGCGATCCATGTCAGCAGCATTCCTTTTATATCCCGATTTGAGATAATTTACAGATAAGGCGTTTTGTGTGGGATACTGTTAAAGCAGCTTCTTGAAATCCAGTGTAGATTACGTCAAACTCCTAGCATCTTCGTCCAGTGCGAGTCCACTGCTCCAGTCCAGATCATTCAGCTGGAAAGATCAGGCTGATTCGGTCTTAAGCCATGCTGTAGCTCCGAGAGTAGTCGGTTCTCTTCAGGAACTTCCTTTATCACCTTCTGAACTACACATGCCATCATTTTACAGCAAATGCTGGTTAGGCTGACAAGTCGATAACTGTTGACATTTGATCGATCACCACCATTTTATATGGGGTATATATTTGCTGACTTCCGTTCGGATGGCAGCCTCTCTGATTCAAATTACGACTGGAAGATATGCACATGTGGATGAAGAAAGATGTTGACCTCCTCGCACAGGTGCAACGGAGAGCAACGAAGATGGTTGACGGTCTTAAGATGTTACCGTACCAAGACAGATTGAAAAAGCTTGACTTATTTCCTCTTTCCTACAGGCACTTACGGTGTAGCCTGCTCTGGACATTCCGGATTATCCGGGCCATGATTCCACCCTGAGATCGGAGGATTTCTTCGACTTTGCCTGCACAACTCATCTGCGTGGTCATCCTTACAAGGTTAATAGCGAACGCACGCGATTGAACCTCAGAAAGTTTTGTTTCAGCCAACGAGTGGTTCGACCTTGGAACTCGTTACCAAGCGAGATGGTTACCTCTGAAAGCATTATTGATTTTTAAAAGAAGGCTTGATTGCATTATATTTGACAAAGACGACTGTCACAGTATGATTTCTTAAAACCAGCCTTTTAAAAATCTTTCGGGCTCTACTTTTTCTTCCACAATGTTTCGCCTATGGCTGTGAAAAACGCATTTGAAGTTATCTTATGCTTTGACTCAAACATTTTTAAAAATGTACAACATTTTTATATTGACTGTACACATGCAATGATAACTTATCATTAATAGGGTCATCAAGGGCAATGCCTGTTACCCTTCAAAATATACAAAAAATACAATATACATGTGGTTTCTAGAACTCACTCACCATTTCATTCAAGAAATTTGCCGGTATATTGTCTGAACCAGATGACTTTGCGTCTTTTGAGCTTTTGCAACTCTCTTATCACTAGAGCAGATATCGGGAAAGAGCATCATGTTAGCCTGGACCGGCGTTTAGAACACAACTGTTGGAATTGTCAAACTGAAACTCAGTTTCTCTAGTGCATACTGAGACAAAGAACCGACCCAAATGTTCGGCTTTCTAACCATTTTCAACTACTTCTACACCAATCTTATCCATAAATACTGTTACTAGGTACTTGCTTAGAGTTATATGCAAATGCGTGGTGATCTCCTGCAGACATTCCACATTGTGAAGGGATTGGACTGTTGCCTGGAATTCTCGGACTTCTTTAAATTTGCCGCTACGACCCATCTCCAAGGTCACCCATTGAAACTCCGTGTCCAGCAGGCGAGACTGGATGTGCGCAAGTTCTCCTTCTCTGTCAGAGTGGTTAAACCATGGAATGCCCTCCCTGAAGACGTTGTGATGTCACCATCGCTGGAAAGCTTTAAAAGGAGCCTTGACAGTTTTATGTTCCAAAACGAGCCTGAGCGATGAGGAATTTTTCTTAACCCTCGAGAGTCGTGCACCACTTGTCATATTTTATGACCGCCTTTTGTACCTTTGCAACCAACACGGTTTATCTGTATACCGCACTTAATATTACGTTACAAATAGGGTACTCAAAGGCCCATGCCCATTTCCCTCAATACATTGAATTTAAATTCTTTTTAATTTGGGCTTATTTTGAGTTTGCTAGATAATTATGGATTCATAGTTCTTCCTTGCCTGATGGATCAATATTTTTGAGCGCATTTCTTGGACGTCGAAATTCCTCGAGATGTTCTGGTGACCCAGTTTCTCAGAATACCTTCCATTATTTTATTTTTCATCTTTAATTGCCTGTTAAGTTCTCTTGTTAACCAGGCGTGGTCACTTATCCTTTTTCATACATTCACTCGACAATAGTTGTCAATCAGATCTAATGAAATCGTCAACCTTTGGATTCCCTTTGAGCAAACAGTCTCTTTACACGGACATCAGTAAAATCTTCATCTTGTTAAAATCTGCCCTTTATTTATTTCTCTTGACGTCCATTCTCTTATTGTGCTGCGAGTAGAGTGAGTAGTCCAACAGCAGCGTAATATGATAACTCTTACCGAGAGGTGCATTGGAATGCAATTCGTCAATGTTAGAGAAGTCCTTCCTAAAAACTAGGTACAGGCATTTGGCTCTCTGGTTCTCTCGAAATCTCGTTGTTGAGTTAACCAACCATGACAGAGGTCGTTTGAAAGTGTTTCAAGTTAATTTGTTGAGGTAAATAGGCATGGGCCTTTGAGTACCCTATTTTTAACGTGAAATTAAAGTGTGGGTATGCAGAGAAACCATGTTGAGCTCAAAAAGTTCAAAGGCGATCATAAAATATGACAGGTAATTCGTGAGTCTCGAGGGTTAGGGTCAAGATGCTCATGGCGTCATGGCTCTTTAAAGGCTTTCACTTGTCGAGTGGTGCTATCACAAAGATTCCAGGGAGGGGATTCAGTATTGACCACTCTGACGAAAAAGGGAACTTTGCGCAATATCCAGTCTGCCGGCTGACATGATTGAGTCGTAGTATCAGTGGTCGTGGCAGGCAATCGATGAAGGTCAGTAATTCTGAGGCAACAATCGTCGCTTTATAATGTGCAATGTCTGCAGGAGATTCCCGCGCATTTGCCTATAACTCAAAGGGATTGAATTAATGCATGGAATTCTTGAACTTCTTTGAATTTGCTGTCACGACCCATCTCTGACGTCACCCATTGAAACTGCGCGTCTAGCAGGTGAAAATGAATGTGCGCAAATTCCCCTTTTCTGTCAGAGTGGTCAAATCAAGGAATCCTTTCCCTGGAAACTTTAAAAGGAACCTTGACCGTTTTATGCTCCAAAATGAGCCAGAGCCATGAGGAATTTGATCTTACCCTCGAGAATCACGGATTACCTGTCATATTTTATGATCGTCTTTGAACTTCTGAAACCAACATGGTTTATCTGCATACTGCACTTAATTTCACGTTAGAAATATGGGTACTCAAAGGCCCATGCATATTACCCTCCTCAAATTAAATTGAATCACTTTCAATTTACCTCTATCACACATTATTAACTCAACAACGGATTTCGAGAGAACCAGAGAGCCAAATGCCTGTACCTAGTCTTTAGGAAGGACTTCTCTAACATTGACGAATTGCATTCCAATGCACCTCTCGGTAAGAGTTATCATATTACGCTGCTGTTGGACTACTCACTCTACTCGCAGCACAATAAGAGAATGGAAGGCAAGAGAAATATATTAAAGGCAGATTTTAACGAGATGAAGATTTTCTGATGCCCATGTAAAGAGACTGTTTGCTCAAAGGGAATCCAAAGGTTGATTGGAGTTCATTTAAGACGATTTCAATAGATCTGATTGAGAACTATTGTCGAGTGAATGTATGAAAAAGGACAAGTGACCCTGCCTGGTTAACAAGAGAACTTAACAGGCAATTAAGAGGAAAAATAAAATAATGGAAGGTATTCGGAGAAACTGGGTCACCAGAACATCTCGAGGAATTTCGACGTCAACGAAATGCGCTCAAAAATATTGATCCGTCAGGAAAGGAAGAACTATGAATCCATAATTATCTAGCAAACTCAAATAAGCCTAGATTAAAAAGCAAGTACCTAGTAACAGTAGTTATGGATAAGAATGGTGTAGAAGTAGTTGAAAATGGTTAGAAAGCCGAACATTTGGTTCGGTTCTTTGTCTCAGTATGCACTAGAGAAACTGAGTTTCAGTTTGACAATGCCAACAGTTATGTTCTAAACGCCGGTCCAGTGCATGAATATATGCTCTTTCCGATATCTGTCGTGATAAGAGAGTTGCAAAAGCTCAAAGACACAAAAGTCATCTAGTTCGATGGCATCTACCGGCAAATTTCTTGAGATGAGAGTGGTGAGTGAGTTTCTCGAAACCCACATGCTTATATTGTATAGTATATTTTGAAGGGAGTAACAGGCATTGCCCTTGATGGGCTCTAAATGATGAAAGTTATCATTGCATGTGTACAGTCAATATGGAAATGTTGTACATTTCGTATTTGGTCAGCATAAGATGACTTCCGGTGAATTTTCACAGCCACAGGCGAAACATTGTGGAAAGAAAGAGTAGAGCCCGAAAGATTTTAAAAAGGCTGGTCGAGATTAATCGCTGTGACAGTCGTCTTTTGTCCGATAGTAATGCGATCAAACCTTCTTTTTAGAAATCAGTAATGCTTTCCAGAGATAGCAAATACTCTCGCTTGGTAGCTTGAGTTCCAAGGTCGAACCACTCGTTGGCTGGAGACAAAACTTTCACAGAGAGTTCAAATCGCGTGCGTTCGCTATTAACCTTATGGGATGACCACGCAGATGAGTTCGTACCCGAGCAAAGTCGAAGAAATCCTCCGATCTCAGGGGTGGAATCATGGCGGAATCCGGAATGTCCGACAGGCTACACCGTAAAGTGCAGGAAGGAAATAAGTCAAGCTTTTATCTGTCTTGGTACGTAGCATCTTAGACCGTCAACCATCTTCGTTGCTCTCCGTTGCACCTGTGCGAGGAGGTCAACATCTTTCTTCATCCACATGTGCATATCTTCCAGTCGTAATTTGAATCAGAGGCTGCCATCCGAACGGAAGTCAGCAAATATATACCCCATATAAAATGGTGGTGATCGATCAAATGTCAACAGTTATCGACTTGTCAGCCTAACCAGCATTTGCTGTAAAATGATGGCATGTGTAGTTCAGAAGGTGACAAGGAAGTTCCTGGAAGAGAACCGACTACTCTCGGAGCTACAGCATGGCTTAAGACCGAATCGTTCTTATCTTTCCAGTTGAATGATCTGGACTGAGCAGTGGACTCGTGCACTGGACGAAGATGCTAGGGTTGACGTAATCTACACTGATTTCAAGAAGCTGTTTAACAGTATCCCACACAAACGCCTTATCTGTAAATTATCTCAAATCGGAATAAAAGGAATGCTGCTGACATGGATCGCAGATTTTCTTACAGGAAGATTGCAAAATATGTGCATCGATACCTTGAAGTCAACGCTTCTCCGGTTCTAAGTGGTGTCCCCAAGGCTCCGTGTTAGGGTCGTTATTCTTCTTATTGTATATCAACGACTTTGTCCACGACCTCGGTTGCAGCGCTGTTATGTTTGGTGACGATGTTAAATTGTGGAGAGCTATCCGATCTGATGCCAACAGGCTTGCACTTCACGACAGTCTAAACTGATGTAGCAGGTGGTCTGCATTTTTGCTCTTTAATTTTTATTGTTATGAAGTGTGCGTTCCTATGAAATTGTTCCAGAAGGACTGGTGAGCAGAATGATTCCTACCAATACCTTCTTGATGGGCAGCCGCTTTCAAATGTTGTGGAACCAAAGTACATCGGTTTTAAATAAATAAAGATATTGCATATTAAAGGCCCAGAGGGCACCATCATAACAAACTTTGCATTGCGGTATAAATAATACACAGTTGATAATTGCTGCATTATGTGTACAAAAATATGAATAGCAGAAATGTGTAGCCTGATAGGCATATCCGATGAAGAACGATTCACCATTTTTAAAGCAATAGTCAACAATCTTCGTAATATACGGTAAACTTCGAAAGAATAAAAGAAAAAAAAACTCCAACGGTTAATTCCGGGGCGGAGTTTCATGAGCCACCAATTTGAAAAGAGAAACTATGAGAAAAAACATATTTTCTAATAAATTCATAGCTAGAGTTGATGGGATTGGTACGATGAAATGGGATAGTACTGCGATGTTGCTGACAACTTATGAGGGTTCGGAACGTTCCTTGTATGGTGAGAGATAATAAACAGCCAGAGCTACTGTTTATAACCATGAGGGAGGTGAGAGAGGACGAACCCGTCGTAGAAAACAGGGTCGAAACGAAGAGGGGAAAGTAGAGGTCACGCGATTATCACCAAGATGCGACCTTGTTGATTGCATAGTCCACCAACAAGGTGGCGAAAACATCAGAATCTGCCATGATCATCAACCGATCTCGGAGACCATCGTCAGGGTTGCGACATTGGACAAAAGTATCAAGGTTGTCAAGACTTGGTGATGATAGTCGAAAAAGAGGGGACGAAAAGTGACTGCGAAGATTAACTCTGCAGAGGATAATGAAAACATATTAAGAAACCAATGATATATCACGCAAACAATCTGCACCGTTTCTAAAGACAGCTAAACTTGCGACACAGGTCATGTTGTGCTCATACTAGAACTAATGCTAATTGATAAGGAACTATTCAGAAAAACCTACTGGGCACTTGTTCGATCTCACTTACATTATGCCGTCCAGGCCTGTCGTCCGTGGTTTAAGAAGGATTATCTACAGCTGGAACGAATGCAGGCGAGGACTACAAAAATAGTTATGAACCTTAATCATCTGCCTTACGAAGTCAGACTGGCTGAACTTGCTTCGTTTATTCCCAATTACAGGCGACTACGCAGTGACCTCATGAAACCTACAGGATTGTCAGACTCCATGAGTGTGCCCTAGAATTTGATGACATCTTCGAATTGTTTGGGATGGAACTTCTGAGGGGTCATCCTTTTAAACTGCAAAAGAAGTTGGTTCATACAGATGTCCGATGGAACGCCTTTTCGCTGAGTGCCGTTTGAGCATGGAATGGATGCCCTGACGAGGTACTCATTTCAGAAACTGTTGAATGCAAACTATATACTCATTTGCTGAGAAAATATAAGACGTATAGTAAAGATTGTGTCAGTAACGGCAGCTTGCGCCTGGCTCACACATATCGATCATCTTACATTTAAATCTGTCAGATTTATGGTTGTAAACGTTTATTTTACTGAGATTTTGATGTGAATGAGGAGCCTCAAGCGCGAAAGCCTAATTCCTGCAATAAAGTTACGTAGAAGGTGACTATCTTTTTATCGTATATGTTCGACTCCATACACCACTGCCTAAGCGAAGGCTGCCGAATCGGACAGGTCGAACAATTTGGATTAAAAGTTTATATTTGTTTTTCGGAGGCCACTTTTGAGTAGACGTTTACATCTAGCACTTGGATCCTGTTAATCAGTGTGCATTAGAGCGTAAGTATCAGCACTCCCTGATATTGGACGTAGATGTTTTCGCTAAATTCGCTGGGGATTTTGTGCAGTCATAACCGCATTTCACCCTTCAACTCTCAAAACCCTAAATGACTTAAGGCAGTAAGCCCCTTGAATAAACTCAATCGCTTACAACCAACTACTCAAACGACGAGGCTCACTATTAAAGAGACAATTATTGTCAAATGCCGATCTTTTTTCATGAACTTGTAGACAACTACAGGGTGATGGGACAAAACATGCTTCATCATGTGTGATCAAGACGGTTGTCCTTTACCATAGACTAAAATAGGTTTACCTATCCAGCACCTCTTGGGGGTTATTAATCTCCTTTGAACACACAAAAAAATTGAAAACAAACTCATCAGTTCGTAAGGCGATTGGTTATGCTTTGGGTGTCTGCTTAGTCAATAGTGCCTGAGCTGGGATTTGTCTTAAGCAAAATAGTGTCTTCAAAGGTATAACAGTAGCAAAATTACAAAAAGGCTATACCTTATAGGGATTGATAAATCATGTTAAGTATGTTTAGGATCCGTTGTTGCCAGTGGTTATTTGTGAGGAAATCGGTTTTTACGGACTAGAAAGTATATAAAGTTGCTTTAGTGGATTAAGGATACTTTGCGCGCGGATCTAGGATATAGATGGTGTAGTGACCGAAGGCGTTGACATGGGTACACGCACAGCATAAAAGGTCAACTTGGATAGCTTTCCGGTTACGAAACACTGGATAGAGTCGTTAGACCCCTGCATCAATCACACATATTTTTAGAATTTATATTTGGTTAGCACCGGCAAGGCA
>WEDG01011329.1:0-68323 GCA_017591395.1 Schistocephalus solidus
CGATGGACGCTTCCAACTCTGCTTACCGTGACCGCACATTCACCTCACGCATCGGCGTGATTTGTCACTTGCGAATCCATCGTACAGAGATTGTTGACCCAGTGCCTGGAGCACCAACACAAAACAGAGATCGTTGCCTCCACTGTCCTCACTGTCCTCGCGCATTTACGCATCGCATGGGCCTATTCGGTCACATGCAGATCCCTGACAGCGAAATTCACTGCAATGTCGACAAAACTGATATATAATGCACACCTTCCGCTCCTGCCATTCTTACCGCTACTGCAACCCGTTTACCAGGAATGATAATCCTTCAGCCTCTACTGATTTTTCCTGTCCACAATGCGCCCGCAACTTCAACTCAGGCATCGGCCTGGTCGGTCCACGGCGAATCCATCGCACGGAGGCTGGTGAATCAGTGCCTTGGGCTCCGACATACGGTCGCCGCGCCCGCCTCCACTGCCCACACTGCTCCCGCACATTTAAATACCGCATGGGGCTATTAGGACACATGCACCTCCACGAAAACCTGCGGTGAACCACCGCAGTCTAAGGCACATCAGCGCACACCATCTACTCTAATACATAGACAACACCCTCACAATAAACATATTATATCTGATCACATCACATTGTCTTAGAAAAACCGTTGTTGCGAAAGCCTGCCAATCTGACGCTTACACCAGACCACGTCGTCGGCCCAGTGTATGTTCTGTGTGTGTCGATTGGCTGACCAGTGGACTGCTAAGTTAGACGGCGATGGCTCCTCCATATCCCCTGAGTAAGTGAGTCCTAGTTTGTGCGTAATGGGGTCAGGTCATGCTGTGCGCGCGAAGACGGGTAAGCTGACCCGTCAGCCATCGTACCAACTCCCACATCAGACAACTGACTGGCTCGATGGTGGTCTGCTTGTGGGTGTGAGAGAGAGTGAGGTCAACAGCTTAGCCAACTTACTGTGCTTCCCAGTGCTATTTTTAAAAGTTGGTTTGGTTGTTTAGATGGGCGTCCATGCCCACATGAAATTCATTCAAACTGCTAGTCAACGCGCCCATTGATAGTAGTTTGCTTAAGACCCTACTTCGAATCCTGTCATAACCTGAACTTGAGTAGGGAGAAAACGGCTTGCAGAGAAGGAGACGACCGAAAATATGAATAGCTTCATAAAAATCTGTTTCGGGCTTATTCGGCCTTCATTCAGCCAAACATAACCCTGACTGCTAGTTGAGACTGGAACCGCAAACATGCGCTCGAGTCTATGCATACATTCCACACACTGGGTCCAGCAGTTGGGTCATAAGCACATCATCGAACAAAATGTTTATCCGTGTCTCGTCACCTGTTAATTTTTGTCCGTGCAAATGGGATATTTATTCAAAAAGAATGGTGCACACAAATTAATTTGCTTGCGGAAGCACACAAGCTCCGTATGGGTGGCTAAGGTCACGAACAAGCAAACAATTACCTGGCCAAACTTGGCCAAGTTATAATTGCAATAATGCAATTGACTCTTTTAAAATACAACTTTTATTTTGAATTTTCACATCCAATGAAAATCGGACAAAAAGGCTCTGTAATAATCCCTGCTGGTTAATATTATTGTGACCCAGATCGCTCCATAGACATAAATTAACAAAATAAACCCTACATTATATGAATTGCATGCAAACGCGTTCACGTACACAAAAAACCTAACATTTGAATCCTCTAGCAAAAAAAAAATTCAAATTCCATATTTGTATTATTATTTTTTGATCACTATCCAGTTTTCTAAGGAAAATTGAATATTTTGAAAAAGCGAATATTTGCGTCGTATGCAAAATGCCACTTTACGAATAACATTATTATTTCCCATAAACAAAACTCAATAAAGAAAACAGCGTAAGCATAGCATGCATGGTCATACAATAGCTTTCTAGAAGTGAGAGATTATACGATAGCCTAAAAGCCAAGTTCTAGTCATGGATTTGATGCTAATTTTCGTGAAATCGAGCTAATAGCTTCGCTTTTGTATGGTCAGAGATGCGATTGATAAATTCAAAGGATATTTCACCTAATTTTGGCAATTAATTCTGCGGGAATTATCAAGTTAATAAACATTTATATCTGCTACATCCGTTTCCCGTACAGAGTATTACTGTATACTGTTCTTTTATCTGTGTTGGAGCTGTAATTTATTGAACAACAATTTGCATATATTGAGTTTTTCAGTATGAAACCTAATGCAATATAATTTTCTAGTTATAAACTAAATTGTAAATTAGCAAATAATCTTAAATTTAGTGGAAATTTTAATTGAAGAACACCAATCTATTCTTCAAAGGGTTGTCAAGCTTGCAATAATGTTTTTGGTTTTATTTTAATTTCACTCGGAAAATCATTCGTAAGCAATACGAGGATAGCAATTTACCGTATTATATGCTTGTCTTTGGTTTCGGTTACTAAATAGTTGAAAAAAACTAAGTCACCTCAATCATGAAGCATACGGATTCCAGCATTGCCTAGTTAATAATCGTACGCATTTTCTGTTTTAGCATAAATACCCTGTATTTTGGCCAGCCATTAAAGCTACAGGGGAGCCAATGACCTTTGGAACGATAAAAATTGAGCTAGTGGATACAATATCTGAGACGGAAAAGGGTCTTGGAGCCTTCTTGTTCACCATTGAGAAAAAAGGCGCTTCTGCATACAGTCCGGTATTTCTTTGTCGTCTTTTTTTGAAAATAACACTTTATAGCTGTATTGATTGTTTTATAATTCTTATAATTTAGTATGTACAAAGAAATTGTCAAAACGTGTTCTGAAAATATGGTCACCGAAACCAGTTTGATCCGGATAATCATACATTGAAACGATGTTTTATAGGAATTCAAGGTTTAACCACGCCCATTAGGTCATACAACAATTAATGTAATTGGAACCAAACACAAATAAAAGAACGAAACCCAAATTGGCGTTTTCCTATTTTTAGGTTTTATGGGAAGAAGAGATTTGCTTTATCTCAACAATATCATTCCACAATTTTTGGCAGAATCCCCTTCATTCACCGTGAAAAAATGTACTAGCTAAGCAGATAATACCGGACGATGGGAAACAATAGATAATGGCTGAAAACTGCAACTATGAACATTATGCAGAATCATATGCGAATGAGTTACAAAATGCAGGCATGTTGCATTCCTTCAAAGCGGTACTCCGTCGACGCATATGGTCTCTCATTATTGTAGCTCAAATAAGCAACGAGTAGTAACAAGTGCCATATTTTAAGCGGTATAGGCGAACCGATGTGCACTAAAAACATTTTTCCATGGGAATGGATATCAGAAAACTTAGTGGCCTCGATTTCAAAAAGCCCGCAAACCATTTTGGAATTAGTTCTGCTTTATCACTGCTTATCCCGGAAAAACTCAAAGCCGTTTGATATTTGCGAATTAAATTTATGGTTCCAAAACTAGAAATGAGTTACTTAGTGCGAGCATAACCGTCGGGACAGATTACCTCATGCTTAATCCAAACACCCTGGGACATTGACAATCAGATTCCACTTGATGAGTGTAGAAAACTGCATTTTATTTATATTTATGTTGCTAAAGTTCAACTGCATGTGGAATTGTGCTTGATAATGAATCCTACAAAAGTACTAGCTAGACACCACACTAACTTATTTTGCCGGATTCAACCACAGCAGAAGGAGGCAACTGCGCTGCGTTTGACTGCTTTTGCTGGCACTTTTATTATGATTGAAAACATGTGGATTTAAAATTTAGCATCACACATTTCTCCGATAACAATTGACCTCACTGTCGGTTTAAAAATGCGGACAGAGTAGGTCTGGCCCCAAGACAAGTGCATACGCCCAATTGTTTGTATCACACTGTTTAAATTTGTTAACCCGATATACATTTATACTCTGAGTACAAGCAGTAGCTGTACTTTACATGTGAATTTGTTTCTCTTTATCAGTTGAATATTTTAATTTATTTTCGGCAACTTTGTTTTAAAAAGGCTAATAAATGAAAGGGTTCTGCAGAGGTAGTGCGACCTTCAATTTTTATCATAACTTTCAAATTTGAAACATATTAGCATTTATTTCATTCTGCGTCAAGTGATTTCATACTATCTTTCAGGCAACATCAATTAAGCTTCTCAATTTCATTTGCTTGTATGAGTAAGGAAGCAGACTGGGTGAGCCCCGGAAATATTTGACTTGGTCTTAGGCTTCGAACTTGTGCTGAATTCCATCGTGAGAGGTAAAAAGTAATAAAAACGCAATTGGTTGATAAAGTGATATTTGCAGATGAACATTGCCAGCAAAGACCAGTGGATTGGAATTGCAATTTTTGTCTCAGTAGCTTTCGTAGCCACTCATACCCCTGGGTGGTGCACTTCCGAAGCTCGAACCTGCGGCCTGTTGATACAAAAACGTTCAGAGGCTCCAAATACTGTGAGCCACGGGATCAACGATTTGCCGAATTAGACAGAGCATAATGACTATCGTTGATGATGACGGAGTCCGTGAATCAATTGTTAAAGCGTTGAACTTCTGATGAATAGCTCATGGTCTCGAGCCTTTGTTGTTGAATCATCGGGTTTGAGTATGACTTGCTGACCACGGTTAATGAGATAGAAATGGCCATTCTAATCGCCATTTCCTCTGTCGGCAATATTCAGCTCTCTATACTAGTGGCCACTTTGCGGCTACAGGCACTGCTCGAGCAGTTGCTTCAAGGCAGAACGGGATGAGTGAGTTCCGTTAGCGATCGTTGAGTATTCACCAATGAAAGGGATAATTGCAAATTATTGATCAGTGAGAAAGATCAGTTGGCTGCTGCCCAGGGCTCCATATGCTGATATCACTTGATGTATTTATTGACTCAATTCTCATTTGATACCGAATTACCATGCTGTTATAAAGTGGTCTCGTTCTTATCCTTCATCCCCACTGAATGTGACGAATGATGTCTTGCACCAGAAATAGGAGGAGGCTACGTTTAAAACCTCAGAGCCCGCACGTGTTTGAGCAGCTCATGAGTTTGTTCGAACTTTGCTAAGCAAAAATCCCTTCAAGCTTGTGAGAAGATCAAGGAAACTCCAGTGAGTTTGCTAATCTCATGTTGAGTAGCGAAACTGGTTCGATGAAAGCTAGAATAGGTTGGTTTAATCCAACAGACACAGAGCTCTTGGCACCATTACCTTGATGAGGCGTTTTGAATCGTCAGGAACAAGTTTTGCAGAATGTCTCTAATTTTGTTAACATAAAAACAATTTTCTTTGATAAAAACTCATAAGAGGAACACGAAATGTGCAGTAACTACACATCATTGATGTGTTCTTCAGCAGACTCTTCCTATTGTAAATAAAAGTCGGCGATTTAAATAAAGACGACAAACAACACGCAATTTGTCGGGTTTCACAGCAATCAATCAGTAGAGCACAAAAAAGATGTGTGAGCACGTTCTTCAAAGATGTCCAAACTCACTGACCCACCCCAGAAAACAAAGCTTAAGAGGCACTATTTCACCGCAACTTATTAATTCGTAATGGCTATCCAAAGGCGTTAAATAGCTTATACTTACACATTGACACCCAGTAGAACTCCACCGTGTCCCGCTTCTGAGGATAGGGAATGCTTTTTCATTATGGCTATTTCAGAAACGACTGAATACACTATTGCGAGATTACGTTTTGTAACTTCCCACAGGCCAAAGTATACCATGCGCACCAAGGTCATGAATACCAAACTGCGATAAAAAGTGAGGACTCAGTCGCGCATTATATAAGATATCCTGAGCCAAAACTGTTCTTGAAATTATGCAGGTATGAATGAGCACACGCTCAGATCGAGGATACAAGAAGATAAGCTGCTTGCATGACGAAGTGACGAATCATCATAACTGGCTGCCCAAACCTTTGAAAGGGGTTAAGAGTTCAAAATTGCAGTTACCAAAATAAACGCGCAATTGGAAACATGACAGTCTGAGCATTGAGTGAAGCCTGCGCCTACAACGAGTATTCAGTGTTCGATGCATTAAAAGTTAAGTTGGTATAAAGAAAACTGTACAGCCATATTAACGCCGGCACCAGTAATCATTCATGGACAAGCTTCAGATGTGAATGTCACCAGTTTCTTGCTGCTTTATTCTTGGAGGGTAGAATTCTGCACGAGAGAAATAGAACAAGAGCTGGTTTACTCGCCCATACTTTTATTACTGTTTTTGTTAGTGCTACCAGTCTTTCAGAAATCATGGTGATCTTTTGTGGTCACTTTTACAAAAATGAATAATTTGGGAAGAGTAAGAGGTATTGTGAACATGGTGCAACATTTTTCAAATCCCTCTGAACTTAATGGTGTATCTTATATTAACAAAACATGGTGGATGTCACCATATGACCTTATTCGGCAAGCACTATAAGTGCGTATTAAATATAAAAATTAAAAGGATCATAGATTTTGTTCGTCAACATATTGAGATTTGCTGACGATTGCGAAGGATTAGCGAAGAGTTAATGTTATTCAGAATTCTGTGTGTACCTGTTATGAGATTGAGTTAGCTAACTTATGTGAAAAACTTCAGATTCTTGCCAATTATAGGGTGTTTCACATGAAAAACCGCTTCCTTCAGTCTTTCTTAAACGTATAAATATGAGGGCTGCATGAGCATACAAAAATAAGTCGCTTGACACAATGCTTTGGTAATTGGAAGTCAGAGCAAATAAAATGCAACTCTCAACCAGCTTGCCACTCATATGCTATTCATGCACGGTACGAAAAATATAAAAAGCCAAAATTGTACTCCCAGCATCTCAAAAACCAAAATAAAAGCATTTTTGTTGCTGTGCCAGTAAAGACAAAAGTAGCGATGACCAGTGCGCCTGAAGGCTGGTGGTGGTAAGAAGTACGCCACCAGAAACCATTCAAATCAGGAAATTAGGTTTTCTCGTAAAGTAATACATACCTTTTTCCAGCATTCGCCAAATGAGAGGAAATCTATTGATAAGTAGCACATCATTCTTTAAAATAGACGTTCTAAAAGTCTTTTCATGTTTTATAAGTTATTTCTTTTTTGTATTACTACATCCTGAGTTTTCAACTCCTCAGTGGTTGCATGGCCATCCTTTTGTAGTTTATATTATAAGAGCGTTAAATAAATATAAACTTAATCTGGCAAAATATTGTAGTGCATACTTGGTTTTAACCAATGGATGATAAACACAAATAGATATGTATGTTGTTAATTGCTAAAAGGCCCTTATCCTAAACAAGCAAACGGCTGATAAAGCTGTTTTGTAACGGAAACTACTTTTTCTTAACTTCAAGCCATTTCTCGAAAATCTGAAAAATAGGAATTATATCGCCCAAGACTGTCAGTAGGAATAGAAGTAACAATTAAAAGAATTTTTAAATCTTTCGCAGATTTGTTTCACGTTTACGTTTACTGAAACAATTGTCAGCAACCCCTACCAGCAAGAGAATGGAGGCTACCCTTTCTTTATTGTTCCTTAAATATTTCTTACGTAATTCGACTACAGAAATGCATGGTTAAACAAGTACCCGCATTTAAACTTATGCAGGTTCGTTTAAGGAAATGAACAACATTTTAAACACTGCCAAATAGGTGTAATTGCATTTTATATACTTGAAGCCTAAAAGGAATATAAAAATACCACTTTTTGTATTTATCCTCACTTTATAGTACTGCAATGCCACCATAGACCTAATATATTAATAATCTTGACTTCAACAGCGATCAAAAAGTGTTTTCTTTTCTTATTAAAATGGTTATGAAACGAGTATTCATATCCATTTAATTACTTTACACCTTTAATGGCAATATTTCAATCCCATTGCAAAAGTGTTCATTTAATTACTAAGTCTCTCTACACACGTGAAATATACATTTTCCAAGTGTGCAAAATATGTTTACTGAATTTATTTGAATTTCAGCAGTTACGTAATTGTTTTCTTTATTTAGCCCCTAAATAACATAATTTCAATTTAATGACTTTAATTGAATAATTTTTCTGTTTCAGTTTATTTCAAGTAGGAAAAGAAAAACATAAGGCGTGACTTGGTCCTTTTTGCATTGTTTGACGTGTGGCCAAACGAAGCGCGACAGCCAACATCATGCGATGCTCCGTAAGATTTGGCTTACCTTGCACGGGAGGAACGCTGTGTCCGATGCAACAAAACTCAATTTTGGTTGTCAGCAAGTACGTTAGTTTCTTGCTCAATTATATTTCTGCATAACCGCAAAAGATGTCTATTAGGGGTCCTGTGGTGGTGTGTTACCGGGAAAGATGTTTTTGATTTTTAAGTGATGGAGTTTCTCGGAGTGGTCTTCTGCTCAGTGGTATCTGCTTGGACAGATTGCTTTCAGAGTCAGAAGTGGATGTTTTTCGTGCGGTTGAAACTGTGAAGCGAAAATCGCCCTCAACTGGTGGAGGATGTGGTATGTCAAATGCGTTACCTCCCAAAATCCTATGCCGTTTGGTTGTTTTACGTCACATCTGTTCCAGAAAAAGTTTAAATACTCTCAGATAGATGCAGACCTGTGTGCTGTTTTTCACAAAACAGAAAATAACTTCTTTTTAATTAAACTGGTTAAAAAGTAAAGTTATTGAGCAATTGAAAAACAATCCAGATAACATAATTTAATTAATGTTTGTGGCATTAAACACTTAACCGATTTAATCATCCTTTAAATATGCACGGTTTATTTAGACGCTTTGCTTGAGATACCTTCCCTAATGTGGTTTGAGACTCTATGCAGCAATCGCTCTTAGTACCCTCTCACGTTCTTTCTAACAAATATCCGCATCGTTCACTAGTCCAGATAATTGGCCCGCTCTTTCTAACTGAAGGTTCTAGCTTGGAACCAAAAACATTAAACGACTAAAGATCTTGTCCAGTCTTTCTGTTTTAATTTTTGTTCTGAATATTCGACAAATTTAATGACATTGCTAAGCACCATTGAACATATTTTGATCTCAGTTAGTACAATTTCGGGCGTTAGTACAGTACTGGTTTTGGTCGTTGAAATTCCGGTTTTCTTCAAGTAGCAACTTGCGAATGGCGATTACCGATCGTAAGCGAGCCCTCACACCCATAATATCATCAGGAGCTCATACTAGGGCCCTTGAGCAGCCACAAAGCAGATAGTGTTATAGACAAAAACATTACCAATAAAAGAATGAAGTGACTGCAATACCCATTTTTGGTTTATTAGCCTTCATTGGGCAGTCATACCGAAACACTGCATATTTTATATTTTTCTGACCTCTGGCCAGACAGCGGCTTTCAGGCCATTTTTGGCTTCTCTTCACGAAAAAGCTCAAGCTGTGCCTATTAAAATGAGCAGAATGGAAGAACTGACAGCAATGCTATTAACTACACGATGTGACTAGATGGTTTATGAGCGTGTTAAACCTCTGTTGTGTATGTCGGTTGTCATAGCCTAGCACTGCTAAGTATCAGAAAACAAAGTGCCTCTAATTACCATCATAAGACACTTTGAGCTGCCCATTTGCGAAATAAAATGCGATTTTTACGATCAATTTATTAGTTTTGTTTTCGACAAAGAGTTGGCAAAGATTGAAGTAAAATTCGCAAACCATTCGCATTCGCGGTTCGTAAAGTTTGATTTCTGTTCTTTGTGCGCTAAAAACAGCATATGCAGCAGCGCGAAAGCAGACTGTTTCTAAAATGAATCGTCTCAATCTTAAGGTTGATCACTTTACAAATGAGCGCATAGAACTGGATAGTTTTGATTGAATTCACCGACATATGTTCAGAATCTTTGACGATCGGCTGTTTTGAACTGCAAATTATGCATCTCAGAATAGCGCGCTATGTGTACATGACTTCTCAATTGTAGGAGTTTTACTTGGTGAGGATGGATCTTTACTATTTTTAGTCGATGAATTCATTCTGTTCTGATTTGACCAAAAATGCCTACTTTGAATTCTAACTCAAAAAGTACGGCGGGTTTTAATGTTCATGTTCTTAAAACTCTCGCACAAGCCAAAGTATTGATTAACCGGTCTCACAACATAATATGATGTTTGCTGATTCAGCCCCATTGGAAATTTTGAACATACTCAACGGAAATTCCCGTAGCAAAGATGCATATTGAATAAGCTCTCCCGGATCGGACGTGATTAAATTAATCATTTTATTTGAAAATATTGATTGACTATTGTTATACTTTTTCAACTGGATGCGGCTTTCACCTTCTCTTATTTAGTTCTCTCTAAGTTTTAACACTGTTTGTCCGCGAGCTAAGCCCTGTGGTAATACGTTCACTGAGTGTGATCCAAACCTCTTTTAGCTGGAACAGAGTATGTATTCAAGCTCAGATGGCTATCTGGACGTCTCGGTCTCGAGAAACTTGTCTTTTTTTACACCTCCCCACCGATTGGTTAAAGGTTGCAAGCCACAGTAAATTTCTTTGCCAGAACCAAGACTACATCATAGCCATATCAACCGGTGTTTTATTTTTAGGCTCCAATGTCAATGTTATTAGTAGTTTTGACCTCTATTTTCTGACCTCAATTTTCAGAAATCATTCTGCTTTATCGCACTCCTACAACGTGAGACAGATAAATCAGTTCAAGGTTGTTGCTTAGCCGGATTATCCATAGCGTGTGGAATCTAGGGGATAAATCTCCAAACACGTGTTTTTAAAACGGTCGTTTTTGCTTGTTTGCGAAATAAAAGTCTGAAAAACAAACTGAATACAGCATACGTTTTTCGGTGCCCATAGCAGCCCGACTGTAAAGGGTTTTGCTTCACCTTTCATTTCGCAATTTTTAATAGGCAAATATTTAAAAACATCAGAGATGGTCGCTCTTTTTATCAGTTACGGGTTTCATTCGAGCTGCGTGTTTCGGGCTAACTCTTGAGCTCGCAGGCAGCAGCACAGCGGTAGTTATATAGACCGGAGAACACTGCAGTCTCATTTATTCGAAAGCATCTTATGTAGGTCACTGGCACCCAAAGCCTGTATTGCGATATTATTTTTGCTTTTAATAGAATGCCAAACGTATTCGCCTTGGAACAGATGCCAGGACGATAAATAACATTTAAACGAACTAAGTCAATATTGTCAGCAAACAGGATAAAGGAAATGGCCCATCCCTGCCCATGAGATGGCTAACTATTCGGTAAAAATGGGCAAAGATATTTCTGGCAATAAGAATACGATCAGAATAACGACATAAGTAGTACTCAATAACAGGGTTATTTTGCTGGACATCATCTTTAATATTTAGTTACCACAATTCCTCAATATTCAAATAAATAAAAGCTTATGACACGCTGCTGGGTTTCTTCGGGATTTCTACAATGTGCTGGAATTCGATTTTTGTCCTATGAGTCAATTCCAGCTTGGATCTCGTTGGTGCACAAAACATATTTAGAGTCATTGGCTGGGTACTATATGAAAACCATATACAGTAATATTAATATGGTTTTCTCGATAACTTCGAGATGCCAACTGTCTCGACTCTTTGCTCAGAATAGGTATATATAGGCACGGGCAGCATAAAGTGTCCTTTGATTCATATTTTTGCTTAACGGATGGTCCTGGTGAAAAAGGCGCTTTTAAAGCAAAAATATTTACCGATGAGTATAAACGCATGTCTATCCGGTTCCTTGCATATAAGACACTACGGAATCATACGAGATTTTCGGGTAGTTTGAGTCCTGCTACATCGGTCTCCATATCGTATTATCTCTACAATCCAGCAGTGGTCTTAAAGAAGTAAAAACTTATTCGGAGATGTATAATCACTTCACAAACTATGCCGACAGACAAATGTTCCGTTCTTTGAGCCGATCAAGTCGGTGTAAAATCTAGGTAAAATGAATGCTTTTTCAAACGGCTCATGGACTGGAAACATCACGCAGAGCTCCTTGCCTGCGTCACTTTCAGAGCAAATGTAATTTCAGAAAAACGGTCACCCGTGAAAACAGCATGCGAAAACAAACTCTTTCGCTGGTTCTTTTTCATTCTCATAAATTGTGCTTTCAGCTGCAAATGGTTTTTCGCCAAAAATGTTTTCAAAAATATGTCCTACATTGCCTTGACCATTACTTTACATCTACTTATCTTGTGAATGTTATCCGCAAAACCAATTTTGTTCACTTTTATAGGCTTGGTTTATTTCGTAATGGAAAGAGAAAAGATATTAAGTGATGGGTGCCTGAAATGCAAAAAGCTGTCCCAAAAAGTCTTATGTAAATTACATCCTGCCGGATAAACCGGGAATGTTGAGGGAAGACGCGATTGCTAGGATAAGAACTCTATTCGTCTGAAATTTCAAATTGATATTCAAACACCGTCGGAGACCGCATCAGGTACGTACTCCATACATAGGCAGTTGCAGTATTTATAAGATGCACTCGCTATTTTATTGCAGACTCAATGACAATTAATGGTAACCCCTACATCGAGCATGATTGCCTTCTAGTGCGTCAATTCCTTTGATGGTCAGCCTTCGAGTCGTTAATCGCTGGAATTTTTATTGCCCATGTTGGATGTTCGTTTGATGATTTCCCAGCCATCACTGGTACTCGACGTTGGAAGCAGTATGTGCTTACGTGCTCCCCGAGTGGCTGATTAATTTTCCCAAACTCAGTCTCAGCTGAATTCTACCAGGCACGGCCACACCTTTTAAACTCAACGATGGCAAATTTTCGCCAGGGTGGGACAATCGCGTGCCCGTGAGCTGTTTGAGTCATAGTTTACGGGCTCCCAGTTTATTAACCAAGGCAATGAACTTCCCCAAATTGGTTGTTGAAACTAAGTTAGCCATTGCAAGAGCACGAAGAAAGTGCTGCTAAGCCAGACGTCTAATCTCTCCTCTCACCAACATCCAATACGTCTGATAAAATTCCAACGATTACCCTGCTCAAAAGCCGGTCATCAAGCTCATTATCGTTGACAGTGAATTGGCATAGCTATGCAGTTCCATTCTGACTGTATCCGATAAATACCGCCAATACCTGTAGGTTGTTATAACTCTATCTGGTGTGGTCTCTGGTGATGGGTGAAAGCGTAGCCGAGAGGTCAGGCAAATCAGAGTTCTTGTCCTAGCGATCGCACCTACTCCATCTCCCATTATTTCCGAGGACTCCCATTTTTAATTGCATTGACACGTATATAAGTTGATCTTTGTTACAAGGGCTAGCTTTACACTATTACATACATAGCGAGAAGGGAACGTGAATGAGATAAAAAAGAATGCGCCTAG
The DNA here is from genome assembly GCA_017591395.1 of Schistocephalus solidus. NCBI lineage: Eukaryota > Metazoa > Platyhelminthes > Cestoda > Diphyllobothriidea > Diphyllobothriidae > Schistocephalus > Schistocephalus solidus. The sequence continues at coordinate 13,252 of WEDG01011329.1, forward strand.
CTTAGCTAGTTCAGATTTACAGAAAAAACTATCAAGGTACAAAATTACTGATCAGAATAGATTGATTATACTACTAGCTGTCATAGACAGGTTTCAGTTCATATGTGTTAAACTGTTAAGTGCAAAATATCGAAAAAGAAATCCAATGAGTTGCTAGACTAGTTGGTTTTCGCTATTTTGGCAGATACTTGAATCTTGAAACCTCCTTACAGCAAGTGTCATCAGTTTAATGAAGGGCGGTCGAGACACCGCAGTCATTGCCTGGACTGGGTTTCCCTTTTTGCTTCTCAGCTGCACGTCCATGGTTGGACAGTGTGGAGCCTGGTTTTGCAAGTTAAATGCGACCATCTTTTCTATCTATTATGTGTAAAATTAAAAATGATTTAAAAAGGATGGAGGAAGGTTAGGACGCTTTGATGGTGCACCTGAAATCTACTGAACCACACACCAAGGATGAAACAGTTCTGTCTTTAGCTGTCCTTGTGTACGTCCCAGTGCAACTTGAAGGTCATATTTGCAGCCATTTTTCTTAAATCAGCCTCCGAGTTGCCAGTTTTCTGCCCATGTGAGTGGGTCGGTGATTTGAGTCAGTTTTCTTGATAGCCCCATCCTCTGCAACATAATTTTGCAGATAGCTGCTGTGAAAGGTTTTGGAAAAGTAGATACTTGTCCTTTTAATGCATCAAACAGCTATGGATTGTTGCTGCTTGGCTGCTTGAGCATGCAGACAGCGCCCGAAAAGAATTGAGTGCGGACTCAGCTACATTTTATAGCCAGAGCTTTAGTGTCCCTGAAGTCTTTGCATTTTCCCTTTGCGTGTACCCGGAGCGTTTCTGAATATCGTACTTTATAGTCATTTTGGTGGCACGAGTTGAAAGACGGAGAAGGGATTTGCTTATTTTTCATGACAAACATTCTGAATTCGATATTCGTGGGAGGTATTGGAGCCACTTATATCTAAGACGCTTGAAGTGAGTTGTTTTGTCAACAACGAAATTTTGTCAATACAGCTAGGTTAAAGGTAAAGTTGCTTTCAATAAATTATATGTCAAGACCTGCCAGGTGTTTTAGTATGCCATCTGGACAAAGGAGGACGAAATTTGACTGACTTTCATAACTCTTTCGGAGACACTGGATATCTGGTGCCAGTTTTCGCTTGAGGAAAGTGCCAGGCGGACAGAGCAAAACTCACAGCCATCTGTATCAAAACCAATGACTTCATGGTAAATGGTGTACACGTAATGAGATCAGCTTTCATGCAGGATGGGGAATTTCTTGCTGTAAACTGTGCGAGTAGGTAGCTGTTTATTTGATCTCTAAGAATATGTATCAAGGGATATGACATAATTTAATACGGGATAACTGCATTGCATTTTGCGAACTGATATTATGCTAGGGAAACTGGACGATAATAGCTCACTGCATCAACCTTCCGGGCAAACCCTGGCAACTGGAGAGACTGAACGCGCATTACAGAACTTGGCCAAAATTTTGAAATCTCACGGATGCGTTGGATCAAGGTTGAAATAGTTAAACGATAGAAGTTGACTTAAATTTGGACCTGGTATCTTGCAGATACTGGATCAGCCACTCAAACACCATTATCATCTTCCTAGCACCTCTGAAATGTCATCCTCGCAGATAGGTAGACAAAGGTGGGAGCGTCGGGGATGCTAACTCTGCTAAACGGGCTAAACACTGGTTTACGTTAATGAATTTGTATGCTTGGGTGCAGTAAAGAGCCACCAAACAGAGCAGTCACATATAGAGCTCACTATCCATCTATTAGATTTTCAATCAATACCGCTGGTGATATGCAAGCTCACAACTACGCCAAATAATTGAGTTTTATTTTATGCTGCATATTAAACATTTAAAATTATGATTCAGCCAGGCTCCTCGAAACTGCAGTACTCATAGTTGATCTGATAACTTATGACCTTTTCCTCTCAACTTAACATATATAATTATATTTTAAACCGTCTTTGGACGCTTATTAACTGTATATACAAATAATTTACCCTACAAAGACGGCTACTAAATGCCCACTTTTTGAGTTTTCTCTATTTTCAGACTCACATATTTCCGGATAAGTAGTGGTATAGGTTTCCATTAATTGTGTCGTGTTTAAGGGTATTTTACATGTTTTCAGAACGCTGTCCCAATCTTTTTATACAGAATATTTCATAGCATACATTTTTCCCTTCTGAGTTGAAAACAAAGCCAGTATGATTTAAACAGTTTTCTCATTATCAGATTATTTAAGTTAGTATTTTTGATCAAAATGTAATTATTATTGCACTTTCTGTATATTCTTCATTGTACACAATATGTTTTTAATATTCGGTAAAAGCGCTACTTTTATGTACATATGTCGTTTTTCAAATAAAATCTCCTGTGTTTCTTTGCTTTAATTTTGTTTCAGTTTTTCATTTTTCCTCTGTTGATTAAAAGTTTAGTTTGAGTTAAAAGCCACGGACATCTTTGAATTAAAAATTTTAATGCAACTTTACCTTACATACAACTTATATTTCTAACTCGTTTCAACATTTTTTAAACTCAGTCAAGGTTTTATTTGAACAGCCAATAATTATTCTGACATACCAACGCTGAAGTGTTAGGCTTCCTGGGTGACAATTGTACTGAGCCCATCTAGCCTTGCAATTTTTTAACTGGTGCTTTTTTGTTCTCTTTATACCTTTTTCATAACACCCCTTTAATAAAATGTCAACCAGAAGTTTTTAACCTTAACCAACAACCAGTTACCAAGGGAGTATGGCATCTACGCAAATAAAATAATAAAACAAATCTCGGCTTCCAAAAGAGACGAACAGTATATGTAACATGAGATTGGGACCTGTAGAAATTAACAGTGAAAAGATTATTATAATTACTGTTAAAACTTAAAATTTTTTAATGGCAAGGTGCAAAAGTAACTCAAAAAGGTGATCATGAACTACAGAATTTCCCAGTGAAATGTTGATCATTTTTATCAAAAAGAACTCTATACATGTGTCAAAACGAGAAATTTTAGTAACAGTTACTTTCTGAACATAAGGAGAGTGTGAGCCTTGTTTTAGAGTCCATCTACTAAATGCTTCATAAACGTGATTGGTTTTAAACATTTACAGCGATCAGAGGCAGTTAAATGGCTTTCTTATGATAGATCACTGAAACAGGAACGCCCACCCTCGTAGCTAAGGTGAAGTCATCCGAGCCTTAATCTTGACCCTCTACTTAACCCCCAATCTCAACCTTTATCCTGACCGCAACGGTAACTTTAACTTTTATACATCGCTATTATCGTCACCAAGTTACTTTTTTTACACGTCTCTCAAGGAGACATACTAATCGATTTCGGTTCTGGCATGCCAGAACTGAAACTAAAAATAAAAAATCTGTAGCCATAATTTGAAACTGAGTCCGAAGTTTTAGAAGGTCCAAAAATTCAAGCATTTAAATTAAAATTTTGAATTAATTTACAAGGTTAATTTAGATAAATATTAAATTCCAAAAATAACATTAGAGATCTGCAGAGCATATTGGCTGCTTTATGTGCAACATACAAACAATAAGTTCAGTTTAACTATTTTTGTGGTAAAATATGTAACATATCTTATAAAACCCAGCAGCATTGGGATTATTTACTCTGCATTAACTTTCCAGCCTTTTTGAAAATGCACGGATTTATGAATTCCAAACCATTTCCAGAAAATCGGTAGATTGTGGTGAGATAATTGTATGAGTGAATTGTTTACATTCTTGCATGAAATGTTACTGAAATGCAGTCAGTACCATATTCATAATCCGTAATAGTCTTTAAGGAGATGTCGGAAGAAAAACGTAATGCATATCGGAGACAAACGTCACTGGATGAACGCCAGCGAAGTAGGGATGAATACACTCTGCTGCCATTTAGAATTCTTTACCATGCTGTTTAATCGATAATCTGTGAACATAAGATGGCTACTGTCTCTCTAATTGGCGTTCAAATAAAGTTCACGTTCAGGCTCCATAAAAATATTTGTAAAACGTTTATGAGAATTTATGTTGGATAAACATATAAGAAACCTATGATTTTAGCAATCTTCTAAGTCTCATAATGCTTTTGATTTGTAAAGGTACAATATCGTTTAATGCAAGCCTGCTTTTAGCTATCATTCGCTTCATTTATGATAGCGTTTGATTCAAAAATATAATTTTATATATTGAAATTTTAATGTAATCTATAATGTATATTTGAATTTATTTTTATTAAGCTAAGGCTTATAAGCGTCTCGGTTTTTAAGAATTTGGTGTGCTTTAAAATGAATAAAGATGTGTATTTTGTCCTGGTTAACGCTCTAGTAATATGAAAAATTGACATTAATTATTTTCTGTAAGGAATCAAATATTTACCAATTACATACATTTATATATGTTAATAATATCGCTTACGTTATATGATGGTGGGAATGTTTTACAATAAAAATTTTTGGAATTATCAGAATTTTCTGTGGTTCTAGCTGGTAGGATTTTGATGAATTATTTGATGGTTTTGAACGAATACCAAATCAGATAGGGTTTTTCATCATGTTATTACGAGAAAGAATTTTCAGGAATTTTCAATATTATCTGAGCGAGATTCCTACGTTTCATCTCAAATATTATGAAAAATCGTGCATGGTTGTACTGCCAGTCGAGCCGAAAAAGTGGATATGATAAAACTTGAAATGTCATTAGTTAAATACAACTTTCTCTGTAAAGCTAAAAATCCGCCCACTTTGCCTCTCCCAAAGCGATAACGCAGATCAGAAATAACCGTTCGTAAAAATACGCAAATTAGAGTTTAAAATCAAAAGTTATTAAAATAATGATAAATTTTTGCTAAAATTAAGATATCAGAAAATTAGTTTATCACAAGTCAACGATATAAGCTAAAATATAAGGTTGCACTTGGACTGGGGAGCATAGAGGATGAAGAATAGTACACATCACTTAGAAGTACAAAAACGTCCCTACTTTCTTGAATTGTCGTTTGCATTTAAAAGTTTAGATGGTCTTTCATCCACTTTTTAAAATTGGTTAATTAAATAGGATTAATAAATCTTTAATTTAGTATAACTTGCATTGAAACATTTTTCTTGTCTTACGGTCGTTTCTTTTTAATAACAGCAAAAATCCGCTCATAAGTAGAAAGATTCAGGACGCTTGGAGGGAAAATGTAAAAGACTGGAACTCGCCGGTATGGGACTGATTGATGCCCAGAACGAAAAAATTATACTTTTTGGATTGTTTTCAGCTTTCTAGCTATTTCTATAAATGAATTGAAGCCCAATCGTTTAAAATTATTGTATCTTTCCGGTGACAATGACTGTGGTTGTAGCTAAAGAAATAAATGACAGTATGGATGACATCCTTACGACTAATGCTATACTTTGTTTGCAAACAGTTTACTCGCTATTTGAAGTGAATGACCGTCCAAATTTCTAGCAGTTTTACGTTCTTGGATATTATGTACCGATCTTTCTGAGAAGGTTCTTTCCTAGTATAGCCATATATGGATTTAGCATTCAAACTTACTAATTACAACTGCATCGGCAAAATTAAATGTTTTTCAGGAATCATTGTCCTTAATCAGTATACAAAACATCGAATCACGTTTCTACTAAAAACGACTTGATCATGGCTTTAAGCCGGTGAAGTGTACATTTCTGCATCTTTACCCAATCTTGCTCATAAAGACTGCTGGCAGCCTCATCTAGTAAATGCTTGAAGGAGGCATATGCTGAAAGTTTTGAAAGTTTTGGCAAAAAGATGACCTGTGGATCATTGTGTCTCACTCTGCTTTAATTCTGGAGATGGTTCTTTCATTAGTAATCCAGAAAATGTAACTGTATTGATACACCATGTTTAGAAAACAGTTAGTTGCTACGACAAATGGAATTTGGCTGGACATCTTTATCGCGCATAAAAGGTGACAGCATATTGCACGAAAAATCAATATAAATATGGTTAAAGTTATATTACTCGTGAGGCAAAAACTAAAACAAACAATGGTTAAAAGGATGTTTATGACCATAAAATTTTGCAAAATATTCGACAACGTTTTCCAGCAAATTCTGATTAAAGACATCTACGTCACGTTTTGCGAAGAATGTGCAAAATTCGCATATCTCCATTACCTAAATTTTAATCAACGCAAATTCTGATTTTCCACCCCACAATGGTTATGTTATGAAAATGATAGGTAAACAAAGCTCCTATCATAATTAATATGTCTAATTGGAACCCGCAGGAAAACCAGCTCGTGTTTGGGTAGGTAGAATTTTCAGTTCCTAACCAACAGAATGCAGGGGTGGAGACTCAGCGAAGTTGAAAACTCTGAGGTTGGGTATGAACTTCAGGGTGTGCAGATGATAAGTCGAAAATGACCGTTTCTGTCTTTCTATGTCAAATGTCACATAAAGAACATACATATATATCACATGTCATATATTTTTAACATACTAATGTTATTTAATGGCCAAACGCAGGTCACAAATAGGTTAAGATCTGCAGTATAATAGCACAGGAAATTGCTCGGATATCAAGGCACGTCTGAATTTGCATAACCCAGACTTTTCATATCCTAAAGATAATTTAAACAGTAATGTTTTTGGTAACCGGCTTTTGTGTCTCGCATTAATTAAGCAACAATAAAGACCGCAAATGTTTGCCATATCATATTTTTATGTTTTTATGGTTAAGATGACCAGGAATATAAAGGCGCATGTCTTATTCAAATGTTGAAAGCGTATAGGTAAAACAATAGAACCGCTTTATATTTATTAAAACTTCAATAGTTTTTACAAGAGCCCAACAGACATAACAGATTTATAATAGCTTATAAAACAATCAGTACTTTGATACCAGAATATTGCATTTAATTGTTATTTTATCAATTGCGTCACAAAAGGCTCAAATACCCGGTGATATTTTTCTTCCCATGGAAAGAGTTGTTAAGGTATTTAAACAATATCCCCTACTTAACTATTAATTCATGTTTTCAAAAGATTCAAGTTTTGCATGAGGATTTATTGGCATGCTCTGAGGGCTCATAAAATCTGTTTAACTGAGACGATGGAATCACCCACTTGAAACTCGGATTACTATATCTACAACACATCAATCGATAACAAATTATTATGAACACTAATGAGTTCTATTAGTCAATATCGTGGTTTTATCAAAATGATAATGGTCGGGTTGACACTGCATTCCTTTTTCAGCAAGCTAAATAAATATAGGCAGGCAGTCCATTTTTGCTGTTCCACAAGTTCAGGTTCTCTATAGGTATTCTGCAATTCAAGAATTTTCCTGGCATAAATGTTTATGGTGTTTTATTTATCTGCTTTTGAAGGAGGAATACAAGCTCACGTTATGCATGCGTACTTGGAAATGTCAATTATCCCTCCGCGAGCAGCTGGATGAAAATGAGAAATAGGGATCCCTCCGGAAATATTTGACGAAATTGGATAAGGAACTGTTTTCAAACTGGGCGGCAGTCGGAAACCCTGGGACAGGAAAGACGTGATTCACACGAAAAGATGGAAAAAGAGTGTTAGCTGGATGGGAGAGCTGAGTCCGCTGCTGCCCAGAAAGACGGTGTTTCCTCACCCCAGGCTGACTTAAAAGGAGATAGGTATGACTAAATTTGAGACCTCCCTGACCTCCTCTGCTCAGTGACAATGCAAGTCGAAAAACAAGCGCTTACTTCCTCAAATCAGCAGCCTCGATCTAAATCATTTTTCAGAAAGCAAACTATGAGGGAAAGAAGGCTCGCAAGCTGCCTCCAATAAAAAGTGTATTGGGCAGATAATTCTTCAACACAGGTCAGACCCCCTATCTGCACCTGTAATTTCCAGGGTTCCACAACTTAGCTCAAAACTGCACAGAAAACTGCCTATCATAACATCTCTTCACGATCCTTATTTTACGCTAGTCCCTAATTCCCACAGACGACATCTTCCAGACATTAGATAACAAGACACCGAAGAAACTTCCCTTTTATTGAACTCTATAATCGAGAACCCACTGAATGTGCATGAATTTTGAGGATGACACCAATGAACAGGTATTAACGCTGATGCCAAACCAATCAGAATCGTTCGACATTTCACTGCATATCGGAAAAGGCAGGTCAGAGAAAAGGAGCAGCGACAGCAACTACTTGATGATAACAATGAATGCCGATGTTCCACTGCTCATTTAGAGTCTCCTTCCAAAACGGAAGACCACATCGCAGGTGCCCCGTCAGCCACTCTGCAGGATCAGAGATCGATTGAGCTCTAACAGCTGTGCGCATGGGATACTGCCACCCACGCTGGTTCGAACAGAAACGGAGACCAGCTACTTAACTCTTCTCTGGGAAACAGCCCCTCTCCCAAGTACAGTAAAAGATGACCAATTAGGAGTCCTGTGAACACCACCATCAGCGAATTTATACCTTTTCTCAACTCCAGCAAAAATTCTGCTGCAACATTCGCGACTGGAACACGGGAACATGTGCGATAATCATAGGAAAAATACTTGTTGACCAATCACGTCGAAGCCAAGCCCACCATAATAATAGCAGTTTTTAGTTTTCGAAGACTATGAATCAGTACTAGCTCTTTCAAGCAGCGAAAAGGCACTAGAATCAAAAGCGGAACAGGTGGTCCGCGCAGTTAGTACACTAAATGCGGTCCAATCAAGGTGCGTCAACCTCAATTAGTAGAATAAAATCAGCGCACATATATTTCCTCTACGGGGAATTTATCTCTCCCACATACCAAAACGGCACACACAAAGGTGCTTATAACAGCATAATAGGATATCCTCAAAAGTATCATCTTGCCTCTTTCTGAGAAAACAAGCTCAATAGATTTTAGAATTGGACGCAAATTTCTTTTAACAATATCTTCGTTTACAATGCTTGCTGTTCCTTTGTCAGCTGTTGGTTTTGCATTTTTTCTTAGCTATGAAGACCGGTTCATTTTGAAAGACAGAAGGCAATTCTTTCATCTATGCATTCATACATTCTCTCTATTGTTAACGTGCGAAGAATTCGGAATAAAACCATAGGGAGTGATGGAACCGAATAAACATTATTTTATGTTTTTATTATCAAACACCTTCAGCTAGCACTGCTTTTTGGCTAAGATTAAGTCAAATTCCGTCCGCTGGGAAAATCTGATGGCTACCATGAGCTGTAAAGAGGACTTAAAAGGGGACTTTAATAAGTCTTCTTTATAACTACTTTGGGCAGGGAATTGACTCTAACAGGACACAGGGACAGGGACCTCCGGGTACAACTTTGCGATAAAGCTATTATCCTTGGGTTTTGAGGCTTTCAAGGTTAGGGTTTTTGGCTAAGGTTTGGCGAAGGTTTATTGCTAGGGCACAGAACGCGAGAACTTTGAAATGTTTTATTGCTATTTTACGTTTATATGTGAGATCAAATAGAGTAACATTTCGGTATCCTCATCTTTAGACTGGCTTCGCTTTCTTTGAAGTTCTTTTGGGACGATTTGTCAAACTAGTATCAAGGAAATAGGTAAATAACGTTGTTTCTCTGCAAAAAGCAAAAATGTTTTCATAAAGGCGGAGGAGAACTGGATGAAAACAACTGGTTTCAGGTTCCCATAAACCTAACTGACGCGGTAAAATGGAGTTAGTGTGCATAGATGGGGATGCATAACTCAAAGTTATGCTATTTGCGGGCTTTGATCGAAAGTACCATTCCTTTTGTGTGGATTATTCTCAATGGTGGCATCTGTTATTTAATGGTTACAACTGAACAATTATTGGCAGAGCTTTTCATCATTAGCGCACTATGATGCTTTGTATCGTGGCCAAAGTGTGGTTGTGAGTTGGTGGTGAATGCCGGGTGCGAAGAGCACAAAGAACCAGGTTGTGTGAGCTGGGATCCGTGCTGCTGCCCGTATTGGTCTGTTTTTCAATCCTGATGAAGCATTTGTTGAAGATCGCGCTTAGGTGCGTATTTTTGCCGTACCAATCACCTGAACCCGATCCCACGTACGGTTTCGTAACTTGCTTTCGCCAAGTGACCTCTGAAGACGTCGCAATTCATGTCTGGTTTTAGGCAAAAATATTTAAACATTTAAAGATCAATTTGTACGTATTTCAGCAGGATATTTCCTTGCTTGGTTTTCGTTTAACCCTATATAAACAAATGAAAGAAGTGTTATCTCTCATGCGTTTATTTACATATTTTGGAAACTTGCTCACGTTTTTAACTTGCTTACTGATGAGTTACATTTTAAGCCTACCTCAGGGCATGGTTTTGTTAGTCATGCATAAAAATATAGCGAATATTTAACAACAAAGGGACGGTCTGAATAACCAATTTCTTATGGAATGCAGTGCCCAGCAGATTAAATCTGAACGTCATACAAGTTTCCAAGTTTGTCGTTGAGCACAAATTTCAGAATAGTGCAGGAGATAGCTGTCTTACAGCCTTTGGGAATAATAAATGAGGCGATGTTCAGCATGCCAATGGATGATAAAATCGCGAGCGTTTGACCTGGTTATGGTTTACACTTCAGTAATTTCTCCATAAAGAAAGAACTTTTACAGGATAGCCTGATCAATTAATAGTGCCAAACAAAGAAAAGTCAGTTTCAAAAATTATACAGCCTACATGAAACACAGTGCTTCTTCTCTATTCACAGCGGCACGAAGATTTGGTAAACGTCGAGTGTGAAGATTGGGCGATGTATTAGAATTGCAGCTTACAAGATCAGGTTCTAACATAGACAGCATCGTCAAACCCCATTCCGTTTACAATGTAACGATCACGTATTTAGGGAAATTAAGGGCTAAAATGGGCTCAAAATTAATGGCCTGACGCGCCTAATCCTTGGCGAGCGACTTGAGAGGAATTTGGGTGAGACTGCAGTAGAAGAGCGCTGCTCGCTTAAGCATCGTTTTTAGTCACCACGGCACTGAGCACGCAACGGCAGAAATTGCCTGCGATCCAAAGAGGTGGGCTGACGATCGTGGTGAGGTCGTCCCAGGTGCTTAAATAGTTGCTGAGTTTCAAGCCATCGCACTAACTGTCTGGTCTCTACATACGCTGGCGATGCGAGCTTTGATGAAGCTCATTTAAATGGAAGCTTTGACTCTGAGCGGCGTACGCGTTTGCTGCTGGATCAGGCTTAAAGAAAGGATCTTTTTGAGCTGAATGTTGCTTTTGGCAGACGGATGGCTTGTAGCGGTGCTTTAGCAGACTTAAAATATGAAAGTCAAGGGTGTTCTTCTGTCCGGACGTCAGGTGGTATGCACTCCGTTTTATCTCGCTCAAAGAGCTGAATCGTCTGGATCTACACTGGGTGTAAGCACATATTTTGCTGACGAGATCACTAAAGCGATTGGCCAACGCGATCCCGTGGATAGAACAGATACATTTCGTGTAGAAATGCGTATGCAAATGGGCTCTCTTGAGGCATATTCTTGATGAGGAGATGTAGATGGCTGCGCCAGCATAGGTCAGGAATTGCTGCGACGTTTTGGGGTTTGATGCCCGGAACTTCCCGGCCGGCGGCCTTTCCCATGTTGGAATATGTGTGTGCAGTTATGGCGTTCAAAGCGCGTGCAGTGCAAATGAATGCAGGAGTTTGTGGCGTCGAGCCTGTAGGTTTCTGCAGCGCGCTGCGTCTTCGAATGGCGCGAACCTGTGTACGCCTTACGTTCATAAAGGTCACGCAGCCAAAAGAGCGTGGAACTGCGCGCACGTAGATCGTGCGGCTGGGCGATCGCGTTTGTGCAAAAGAGGCGTTTTGGCCGTTGCCTCTGGAAAAGAGAAACAAGCTGGATGGAGCAGTGAAAGGAGGTTTCTAGCTTTAACAGCCGAATCGAGAGTATATTGTGAGCGATATACTAGTTCTATATAAGTCCCACTAAAAGATCTTAATCGATATGACAGACAAATTTTTAAGCCTGCTATGTGCAGAAAAGGAAAGGTAATGCAGACAATTAAAAACAATAGAAATATTGAATATCTGGAATCAAGCGTATACGGTTTGGTCTCTCGACTCACATGATTATGTGTTAAAATGTTTATGACCATTCCAACAAACTTTAATTTAATGTTGATGCTACTACTCGAACCTTTAATTTAATGTCTGTTCTGTTGCACTAAGGAGCGGTTTTAGAAAAAGAACAACCCAGAATTCAATATTAATACCACCATTACAAATTACGGGGATCTTGTCAGTCATTCTAGAAAAATAGGTGAAGATTTATCCGAATGTTTTCTACAAGGCTGTGCTCATTTGAGCACATAGCAATATCTCCTTGCTTCAGCTACCTTTTAATGGCACGATAGCTATGAATAGTTTGGAGACTATGTTCGCGTTAGTACAAGTACAGAAAAGGATGCTGTATACGGATTGTGCTCCATTTTAATTTAGAAAAACCTAGAGACTGCAAAGCTCAATTCAGCTGCGTACATTACCGTGATGTATCTGGGCTTCGAGATAAAAATCTGCTACGTTGATTAAATCTGCTCCTAAAACTTTTTAACAGAAGGCATTCCAACGTACGCATACTGCTAGGACGGGTCCGAATCGACCACCCATGCCCGAACTCGTGCTCAAAGAATAATATATCAGAAATTGATCAAAGCATCTTTCACATATGTTGGCTTGAAAGCCAGATTATAATGAAGCTCAAGTAGGCACTCTGAAGAGCATACTTTCAAATGAAATTCAAAACCATCCACACCAGTCATAAGATCCTATTTTCTGTAACTTCACAAAAATACAAACAAATGAAAGCGAGAATAAAGCTTAAAACTTCAACTACCAATCCACGACCTGCACTTTCCAGAATTGAAGTTTTTGTATGGTGCGCGTTTTCAAAGAGTACTATGGATGGAGACCGGAAAACGTGATGCATGGTTAAACGTATTCCGTATGATGGAGGCGGGCTTTGTGGTGTGGAAGCTTTCCGTAGCACCAGCTGATATGTACGTGTTTCTCATAGCAGTTTGGTTTTGTCCGGAGGGTGATCCAATAGAGAGTAGTGACGAGCTTCAGCGCAATTGCTAGGATGTCATTCTAGGAATCAGTTTTACACGGCACTGGCATCCGGATGACGAGCAATGACTCAAATCTGGGTGGTTTAAGATACAATAAAATCTTGTAAATTACAGCGTCCCATCTAGTGGACGAACATGGTTAGAATTGTACAGTTTAAGTGAACCAATCAAAATAAAATGGAATTGAGAAATGTTACACAGCAGTATATTATGATGTTTTTGGCATTCACCTTTGAGATCTGTGGTCATGCAAATGATTTAACTTAATGTGAAACCTTATTGCCAAAATATGAAGTTCTTGAATATGCATAAACAATTGATATGCATTTTATAAACACAATGCATTTTCTAGCACGTCTAACAATTACATTTTAACATAAGTGGCATATTTAATAATTATTTCCAAATTTCATCATCATTTGATAAAATTCAGCCAGAAATGACTTTGAACCGTTTTATGTTTTTTCAGTAAACTGATCTTTCTAGTGATATGCTCAAATGATTAAAGATCGTATATTGTATTTTTCGATAATGGTGGGGCATAAAAAATAAAGTAGAAATTGTTTTGATAAAGCTAGTGGTTAGCCATGTTACTTCAGAAACAAGCAACAAATGAGACTAGACAGGCCTTCATGTAAGGGAGCGTCGTTTAAAAAATGCAGAGCCATTTTGGGGTTGATCCTATCATACTTGTTTACACTTACGGATTTCCGCAACCGTAGCAGTAGTTGTTACCACAATTTGTTCAAACTCAGAAAGGTATTTGCAGTTGTTTAAAGGCACGTGAACGAGATATGAGGACGGAGTTTGTGGACGTTTGTTGTAACCTCGATGCTCGTTTTATCGATACATCCATTTCCGTTACGAAATAGATATGGTCGTTTGATAGATGTTTGAATATAAAGCGTTTTTCGATTTTTGACAAAGGTAGGATGGCCATGCCGTCTCTTTTACAAAAGTGACTTAGAAATATCAGCCCAGTTATATGAACTAGCTTCACTTGCACAGCTCGTTAAAAATGGTTCAAAGCACCGCCATTTGTACGAGGAATCAAGAATAATGGTAATGCGAAATTCTTTTTACGATTTCTACATGACGATATGACAAAAGTTCAACTTTGACAACAAACAAAGCATATAAGATGTATTATTACATTATAATAAACAAAAGTGACTTAAAAGGTAAGCAAATTGTATTAATTCTTTTCGCTGTTTTTGCCACTTCCTGCACTGATTTATTGCACTCAATTTCAATGAATGCAGATAAAAGTTATAACAAATTGAACGTCAGAAACAGAAATACTATGGTCAAATATGTTGGTTTAAGTCGATCCTATGGCAAGTTGAATACATTATGACATCTACAAAAAACTGCCTGCTATTTAAAACTTATCGTTGATATCTAATTAAATAAAGCTGAGGCAAAGTTTATTTATCTAAAAGAGTATATTAACTAAAACCGACCAATAAGATGATATTGTACGTTTTTATTACAGCCGAGGGTAAACAGTATAAATTTAACCTGTTATTACTAAGAGCACAGGTTCAGAACAAATTCGACTGTAGGATAGACAGCTTTCAATTATAATATATCTCTGAGCCATTAATGTTTTTGCTGAGCATCAAGTACTGGCTGGACTTATGGAGCATTTTGATGAAGCAACGTAGGTTAACGGGTTGTGTTAAATAATATTTTGTTGGAACTATGTAAACGTTAAATATTTGGACATTTACGACAATACGGGTTTGCAGACGGTGCACTGACCGTATAATCACTGTGTTGTTAAGCTCAATTAACGTGCGAACATTTTTAGAAAACCGGAACTAGGTCGATTGGAAGAATTTATCACATCTTGTTCAACTTTTTCCTCAAAAGCTCTTCTAAATAAATGACGAAAGACGGAAAAACTTAGGCAAACTCTCGTGCACTCTTTCTAATAACACTTCAGAAACGAGACAGCACAAAACAAAGGTTTGCCTTGGGCATACAATACAGGGAAAAACATAATGCTTCGAAGTAAAACAATGAGAAAATAAAGCAAAAATAGATAGCCTTGAGTCTTCCTTTTGTGCAAATGATAGCTTTTATTCAAACAACGGCGAAATTTGTAAAAACGCCAGTCTTTTGTCATTAAAGAGCAAAGTGTCTTGAAGTTGGATATAATTTGATTTTCTTGCACCATCTGCACATAGCTATCATTTTAAATCCTCTCCATAAATAAATGACAAAATTGCATGGGTGGAGCAGTTTTGGTTGATTGAAAAGTCCACCTGAGAACCGTCTTATTTTCGATAATTTGGAATTTATTTAAATATCCCTTACATGGTGTGAAACCAACTCGAGCACAGCGCTAGACTGATGATATTGTCAGTCAAGTAGACCTTCGCCGTGAAGGAAACACCACTGCTAAACGAGTGCAAGAACCGTGAATGGATCTTGGCAGTGATTGGCGGATGCGCAATTTAATTATTCTGGCTTTATTAAGCTGTTTGAGTAATGCGTGACAACGAAACGGGGGCATATTCGCTTAGTTGACGCCTTTACATGTGCGCGAATGCGAAGTGACTATGCACAGCATACGTCCCTGGTAGACTGTGAAATATTTTATTAAAAACAAATCAGTAAATAATCTCCAAATGATCTCGTTAATATAAATCCTCAAAAGCTTGAAAAATAATTCACAAAAAGTTAAGTTAAGTTTGAATCACCTTTGCGATAGATTTTGGAAAGTAAATAAATCGAACTGTAAATTAATAGAGTAATTCGATTCTTGCTCATTATCACGCTAAATGTTTATATTGGCAATATTCTAGCGTTTATGATATAGTTTATAATATTTTCCTTATAGGTCACTGCAGAGCAGGGAAAAACTGTCAAATTGAAATAGCAAGGCCATGCGTATCGTTAATTAACGAACAATCGCGACTCGATGCATGGAATATAAATGGGGACAATCGAGAGAATCTTTCACGTTTTCATACTTGATCTGGGACCATCTCGCGTCCTCAATGTGCTTGGTCAGCAAAATGGAATATGCTAGTTTTACCTGACGCCATAACCCCTGGAACGTTAGAAATGCATGTCGTGCAGGAGCGAACTGTCTGATAACCGAAGCCTTGAGTTAACGCGGTGACTCGTGTAAGGATATGTCACAGCAAAAAACGAATTTTACTTAAGAATAAAGGCATCCGTCGCATTAGCAGTTGATCACATGCACACGAGCTCAAACTTTAATTTTACTTATCCTCTTGGCATATGGTTTAATTGTTAGATGGACATACATTATGGATTGACAGGGGAGTGCTGTTTCTTTCAACTTCTGAACTTACGTCAGCCAGCAAGTTAGTTTAGATAATAAAAACCCGACAATGGTTGTCAAGCATTGGTGGGTTACAAAATTCTGCCTAAAGTAAAAAGCTAAATTTCTCAAATGGTTGCGAGCAATGTAACAATTTATGGTGTCGAAAACAATTTTTAAAATGTTTATGGAGATAAAATTCGTTAATGAACTGATTCATAAGCACCAGGGAGCATGTTACATATCTACTGGGGTTCATATAACAATAGTCTGTTACTGTAGAAGTAACGTGATTTGACTCTTCAGACTGATAGTTCTGATATCCATTGCTTTCTCATCTCCTGGAGTAGAAACGGCCACAACTAGCCAACACAGACTTATAAACCATATTGTTTGTGTTTTTACGTGCTTGACGTTCAAGTTTCCCTGGAGGCCCATAAGATCGCAGTGTTCCTAATTCATTGGAAAATCAAGAGGACCGTTAAGATGCAGTTCACTCAAGTCCACTTTTGAAACTATGTAGCATTTGGAACCTTTACAATTATCATCATCCAAATAAATTAAAACAAACTACTGATGTAATACTCTTCTACATCAATCCCCGATATCCCCATTGTGATCTCCTTCTCGTTAACTTGTGTGTTCTGGTATATGAGCTCCATTTTCCATCCTGCCTCATTTTAAATTTCAAGTATTAGCGTCTTTTTATTCCTGGATAGCTTTTAAGCCTAAAGACCAACAACGCAGATTAGAAAATACTGTCAGCAATGGTATGCGTCTGAATGGTATTTTCAATCTTAATTTTAAACACCACCATAACATAGAATCTGCGTTTAATGCAGTTAAGGACTTTTGTGTGAACTCTCTAACCCGTAACAAATATTAACCTAAAGAACACAATGGATAGCGTTCAAGTTATGGTTAGAATCGTTAACGGTGCCGCTTTGTTTCGTTTTGAAGTCCCCTTTCAATATTTCATCATACATATCCATGATCTCTTTGAGGAGGTGGGTCATAAGCAATTTTTTGATTAGGCAGTGGCATAAGCAGTCCACCATTTGGTTGCTTAAAGGGTCTCATTAGGGGCAGTGTATATTGATATTCTCACCACTGGTGAAAACCGAGCAGGCCCAATTGAAGTTCAAACTTACTTAACCCATTTTACCTCACAACATTGCGCTGCTAAACTCCTTACTGATTATCGAGTGGCTACGAGTATGCCATTCTGCGCACATTTTCGCAGGCGTACCTGTTTATTTGCCACGGTCAGTCAATCCATACCTGGCAGAGGACCCCAGAAAATTCAATCCGAATAGTTAGTCTTCACACCGAATGCTACACCACTTAAGCCCTGAAAACTTTTCTAATTGTTACTGTGTATGGTGTTTGACGAAAGGGATTTATTTAGAGCTGTTTAAGGTTTCACAAGCTGCATCTGTTCTCCAAAAAATATCTCAATATGTTGTTCGCACATTTCTAAACCATTTCCTGAAAAAGCCAAAAGTCATAAGCAAATGTGATAGATAAAACTCGGGATCAATTTAACCCTTGATCAAACAAAACTATATTTTAATACAGTTATCAATATACCTTAACAAAATATGTTGGCATACTGAGACTTAGAGCTCTGGTATCATATTCAGTTCCATCTATTAAGGAATGAAATAAGTTTAAATTACTTTCTTGCAAGCTTAACTTCTGCCAAGTAGGTTGACAAAACCCCTAGATCATGGATTGGAGTTTGCAAAAACATTTATCAAAAATAAATATGGAAAACGGATTTGAATATAATATATTGCTCTGAAAAATGTGCTGGAGACCTCTTAATGCTTTTTTTCTTCTAGGCTAAAATGAACTTTGCACAAGTTAAAAACAGAAGTCGCTTTGCAACCGGAGTCACCTATACAAATTGCGGTTATAAACACTGTTAATAGCACGTTTAACTTAAAATGAGCTGGTTTATAATCAACCTGATATACGTGTTATAATCAATATTGCAGCATCAGCCCTTCACACTTCCCACGGAGTAATTAGCCGAAAAGGCCTAGCATGTGTTTCAGGTTTCGGCTCTCCAAAAGACTTGCCAAGTTTTGTCATTTGAGTTCATGCTTCAATTTAGTTAAAAACGACAAAAGCACTTTCGTCCGTGCCTGTTTTGATTCGGCAATGGTTTTACTGATCTCACCCTCATCGCTACAGTCTATCTGGATGCCTAATGGAATGCGAATAGGACAAATACCCTGTCCAAAGTTCAAATGAGTCTGGTGACCATCGGATGAAAAATAACCGTTTCCTTTCCGATGCCAATTAGTTTCTGATGATTGTCTACGTTAGCAAATCCTTTGGTGTTTTTGTCACATCGGTTTTCGCGAGTAGTTGACCTCAAACAATTAATTTTTTTTAAGTTTTATCAGTCAGAAAATTAGCAATTGGGAGTTTATGACTGAAACCCAACCGACAATAAAGGCAGAGGTTACACCGTGACGTAGGATATAGCGCCGACGGCCGATTTTCAACAACCATAATATACGTAATAACAAATATATATATATATGGCAAAGACGTTATACCGTGTACTCCGACATAGATACCAGCTAAAAGCCCAGACACGTGTTTCGCCGATGTTTCTGTTGTTGTATATATATATATATATATATATATATATATATATATATATATATATATATATATATATATCGGGAAAAAATAATTTCTGTAATTACAAGTGCGGTGATCATGGAGTTAGGTGATTCGGACATGACATTTTAGAGTCAGACGAAATTTCAATGAACATTTGGGTCGAAGACAACGTACCGTGAATAAACCACTTAATGCCCATTCTATTAAACAAGTAGTACTACAAGTAGCATTTGCAGGCAAAGACATACTGTACTCTGACATAGGTAATTAGCTAAAAGCCCAGACATCGTTTCAAGCCGATGTTTCTAACTGCGTGACACAGCAACGGGTTCGGCTCTCAGTGGGTCCCCAGCGTTCTCTATGCGGTTTCTGGTATATGGACTCCAGAGAAAATCGGGGAAATAATTTCGAAATTATTTAGTGCAGTACATGGATTCAGGTGATTCGACATGCTTTTAGGGTCAGACCCAAACTTTCAACAACATTTGGGTCGAACACAATCAACCACTGTGGAATAACCAGGTAAGTGTGGCACACCTGGGATTGGGTATGACTGGCTGATGATTTGCCAATAAGCCAGAAATGGCCATTCTAGCCCTACCCTTTGTTTGTTTTCCTTATCAACATAGCAAATAAACAAAGAGTGCGACCACTATGAGGGTTCTTAGTCTGAGCTATAAGACAACGGAACATACATGTCTCCTTAAGCAGATCGGTGATTCCCAGACGGTCATCATATTCCCGATCACAACCGACAAAACAACGAGTCCATGGCCCAACAAATAGAGCAGTTCGACTCAAATACCAAAAGGTCGCGGAGTTCGAATCCCGTACACATCTTTGAATTGTAGATCGAGATTACAACTATTCTGGTTCGGTTCATCTTTTGTCGTTATGAGCCAGGGTCGGTACTGGTAATAATGGGATGCATACTTTTACACTATCATATATATATATATATGTTAAAGAGAATGCCCAGTGGAATATAATAGCCAGGCAGACGTGCTGAGGGTAACAATGCAGCTGAACAGGAAGTTCGACAGTAAACTATGGTTCGTGGATTTTCATCCGTCGTGCCTGAGGATAAGTTGCCGAGCGAGGCGAGTCAGACGTAACATGCAGACCTTGTACGTCTGAACATGGCGGTTGATGCTGCTCGTGCTGGCGCCGCTATGAGCAATTCTACGAAGCTTGGCACTCCAACACAAACAGCATCAACCGCCATGTTAATCTGGACACATTACAAAGGTCTACGTGTACGTCTCACTGACTCGCGTCGACTTCAAACTAACAATACCTTATCCATGTTTGACCAAGTTGAAATCCACGGACGCGGTATCCCCCCATGGACGCGTGAACCATAATCGGGACTTTACCACCTTCCCTCTCCCGAAATTTATCGTAACACGTTTGTTTACTCCCCTCCAATGCACGTCTGCCTTTCTGTCCCCACCAAGCTCTCTAGTATGATAATCCCAATTCCCACTTTTTATTTCGTCTGACCACGGGCCAGTGTAACCTGCATAAAAATTCACGAGTAAAACTCAATTTTTTCGACGAACCGTCTTTCTTTCTTTATATATATATATATATATATATATATATGATAGTGTGGGGCTCACCGATTTGCTTAAGGAACATGCATGTTCCGTTGTGCCCTGGAGCTCAGACTAGAGCCCTCGCAGGCGGTTGCATAGCGACGTTTAGCATATGTTGATAAGGTGGAACCGACAAAGACAAGGGAGACCGGAATGGACATTTCTGGCTTATTAGCCGTCATCAGCCAGTCATACCCAATTCCAAGTGTGGCACACCTGGGATTCGAACCCGCGACCTTTGGTATTTGAGTCGAACGCTCTATTTATTGAGCCATGGACTCGTTGTTTTTGTCGGTTGTGATCGGGAATATGATGACCGTCTGGGGCTCACCGATCTGCTTAAGGAACATGTATGTTCCGTTGTGCCCTGAAGCTCAGACTAGAGCCCTCGCAGGCGGTCGCATAACGACATTTAGCATATGTTGATAAGGAGAAACCGACAAAGACAAGGGAGACTGGAATGGCCATTTCTGGCTTATTAGCCGTCATCAGCCAGTCATACCCAATCCCAGGTGTGCCACACTTACCTGGTTATTCCACAGTGGTTGATTGTGTTCGACCCAAATGTTCATTGAAAGTTTGGGTCTGACCCTAAAAAGCATGTCCGAATCACCTGAATCCATGTACTGCACTAAATAATTTCAGAAATTATTTCCCCGATTTTTCTCTGGAGTCCATATACCAGAAACCGCATAGAGAACGCTGGGGGACCCACTGAGGAGCCGAACCCCTCGTTGCTGTGTCACGCAGTTGCAGAAACATCGGCGAAACACGTGTCTGGGCTTTTAGCTAGTACCTATGTCGGAAGTACGGTATAATGTCTTTGCCATATAAGGTTCGTACTACTTGTAGTACTACTTGTTTGTAGAATGGGCATTAAGTGGTTATTCCACAGTATTTGATTGTCTTCGACCCAAATGTTCATTGAAATTTCGGGTCTGACTCTAAAATGTCATGTCCGAATCACCTAACTCCATGTCCTGCACTTAATAATTACAGAAATTATTTTCCTCGATATATATATATATATATATATATATATATATATATATATATATATATATATATATACAGCAGCAGAAAACATCGGCGAAACACGTGTCTGGGCTTTTTAGCCAGTATCTATGTCGGGAAGTACGGTATAACGTCTTTGCCATATATATATATATTTTGTTATTACGTATATTATGGTTGTTGAAAATCGGCCGTCAGTAGTAACTATATCCCTACGTCTGGTCGTTAACCTCTGCCTTTATTGTCGGTTAGGTTTCATAGTCATAAACTCCCAATTGCTAATTTTCTGACTGATAAAACTTTAACAAACAATTTGAGTTTGAGGTCAACTACTCGCGAAAACCGATGTGACAAAAACACCACCAAAGGATTTGCTAACGTAGACAATCATCAGAAACTAATTGGCATCGGAAAAGGAAACGGTTATTTTTCATCCGATGGTCACCAGACTCATTTGAACTTTGGACAGGGTATTTGTCCTATTCGCATTCCATTAGGCATCCAGATAGACTGTAGCGATGAGGGTGAGATCAGTAAAACCATTGCCGAATCAAAAACAGGCACGGACGAAAGTGCTTTTTGTCGTTTTTAACTAAATTGAAGCATGAACTCAAATGACAAAACTTGGCAAGTCTTTTGAGAGCCGAAACCTGAAACACATGCTAGGCCTTTTCGGCTAATTACTCCGTGGGAAGTGTGAAGGGCTGATGCTGCAATATTGATTATAACACGTATATCAGGTTGATTATAAACCAGCTCATTTTAAGTTAAACGTGCTATTAACAGTGTTTATAACCGCAATTTGTATAGGTGACTCGGTTGCAAAAGCGACTTCTGTTTTTAACTTGTGCAAAGTTCATTTTAGCCTAGAAGAAAAAAAGCATTAAGAGGTCTCCAGCACATTTTTCAGAGCAATATATTATATTCAAATCCGTTTTCCATATTTATTTTTGATAAATGTTTTTGCAAACTCCAATCCATGATCTAGGGGTTTTGTCAACCTACTTGGCAGAAGTTAAGCTTGCAAGAAAGTAATTTAAACTTATTTCATTCCTTAATAGATGGAACTGAATATGATACCAGAGCTCTAAGTCTCAGTATGCCAACATATTTTGTTAAGGTATATTGATAACTGTATTAAAATATAGTTTTGTTTGATCAAGGGTTAAATTGATCACGGAGTTTTGTATCTATCACATTTGCTTATGACTTTTTTTGGCTTTTTCCAGGAAATGGTTTAGAAATGTGCGAACAACATATTGAGATATTTTTTGGAGAACAGATGCAGCTTGTGAAACCTTAAACAGCTCTAAATAAATCCCTTTCGTCAAACACCATACACAGTAACAATTAGAAAAGTTTTCAGGGCTTAAGTGGTGTAGCATTCGGTGTGAAGACTAACTTTATTCGGATTGAATTTTCTGAGGTCATCTGCCAGGTATGGTTGACTGACCGTGGCAAATAAACGAGTTACGCCTGCGAAAATGTGCGCAGAATGGCATACTCGTAGCCACTCGATAATCAGTAAAGGATTTAACGCTGTGTTGTGAGGTAAAATAGGTTAAGTAGTTTGAACTTCAATTGGGCCTGCTCGGTTTTCACCAGTGGTGAGAATATCAATATACACTGCCCCTAATGAGACCCTTTTTAAGCAACCAAATGGGGTGGACTGCTTATGCCACTGCCTAACTGTCAAAAAATGTGCTTATGACCCACCTCCTCAAAAGAGATCATGGATATGTATGATGAAATATTGAAAGGGGACTTTCAAAAACGAAACAAAGCGGCACCGTTAACCTTCGATTCTAACCATAACTTGAACGCTATCCATTGTGTTCTTTAAGGTTAATATTTGTTGCACGGGTTAGAGAGTTCACACAAAAAGTCCTTGTCATCAACTGCATTAAACGCAGATTCTATGTTATGGTGGTGTTTAAAATTAAGATTGAAAATACCATTCAAGGCTTGCATACCATTGCTGACAGTATTTTCTAATCTGCGTTGTTGGTCTTTAGGCTTAAAAGCTATCCAGGAATAAAAAGACGCTAATATCGTTGAAATTTAAATGAGGCAGGATGGAAAATGGAGCTCATATACCAGAACACACAAGTTAACGATAGAGGGCCCACTAATCGGTCGAATTTATTGTAAATGGTTCATGAAGTGGCATATGATCGGCATAATACGCGTACTTAGGCTGGTAGCTAGAACCTATGCTATAAATATGTTAAATAATCACGTAGCGTAACTATGCAAATTTGGCAATGACCAAGGTGACCAGATTATGATACTGATAGAGTAGATTCTATTTCCCCGCAAGGGGGATTGTCTTTCATCAATTATATTCACAGGTATGGTTTCAGCCCTTATAATTAGGCCATTTGGCATCTGAAATGCAGTCACAATGAAGAATCAAAACTTGTGTGATCACGAAACCACAGATTTCCCCAAGGTCAGTTTTTGGCAAAAATATAACATGAGATTGTAAACCTTCAGCAATTTACCTATTTTGATATGGTTTTCAGTAGAATTTTTTACCAAACTAATTAAACTGATCCTGGTCGAAGGAGATCACAATGGGGGATATCGGGGATTGATGTAGAAGAGTATTACATCAGTAGTTTGTTTTAATTTATTTGGATGATGATAATTGGTAAAGGTTCCAAATGCTACATAGTTTCAAAAGTGGACTTGAGTGAACTGCATCTTAACGGTCCTCTTGATTTTTCCAATGAATTAGGAACACTGCGATCTTATGGGCCTCCAGGAAACTTGAACGTCACACGTAAAAAAACACAAACAATATGGTTTATAAGTCTGTGTTGGCTAGTTGTGGCCGTTTCTACTGTTCGGGAGACGAGAAAAGCAATGGATATCAGAACTATCAGTATTCCAGGCTCTGCCAGCGACGCAGTCAATTATGCGAATATAGAAGCGTGTTTCTGAGTCACATTGCACTGCGCCGTTTGCGTTTCTTTGCCAGTCACGTTTTCGATGGTTGGAATGCACTTCCCATCCTCTAAAATCCCTCATTCAGCAGGTGACTACAAGAGACTATACTTTTTTGCTTTGAGATAAAAACTGGCTACATAGTTGCAGCAAGTTGCTCACTAACCTGAAAGCAAGATTGACTTCTGCCTCATTCAGTTTGGTCACTTGCCAACTTTCTTTAAATTCCGCAATCAGCATGCCAGAAATAATTTTCACGATATAGTCTGAAGAGTCAAATCACGTTACTTCTACAGTAACAGACTATTGTTATATGAACCCCAGTAGATATGTAACATGCTCCCTGGGTGCTTATTTGCGAATCAGTTCATTAACGAATTTTATCTCCATAAACATTTTAAAAATTGTTTTCGGACACCATAAATTAAGTTACATTGCTCGCAACCATTTGAGAAATTTAGTTTTTACTTTAGGCAGACTTGTACACCCACCAATGCTTGACAACCATTGTCGGGTTTTTTATTATCTAAACTAACTTGCTGGCTGACGTAAGTTTCAGCAGTTGGAAAGAAAACAGCACTCCCCTGTCATCCATAATGTATGTCCATCTAACAATTAAACCATATGCCAAGAGGATAAGTAAAATTTAAAGTTTGAGCTCGTGTGCATGTGATCAACTGCTAATGCGACGGATGCCTTTATTCTTAAGTAAAATTCGTTTTTTTTTGCTGTGACATATCCTTACACGAGTCACTGTTAACTTGCTTCGAAAGACAGTTCTCCTGGTACAAAATATGCATTTTAACATTCCAGGGGTTATTTTTTGGCCGTAGGTAATCCTTTTGTATATTCCATTTTGGTTGACCAAGCACATTGAGGACGTGAATATTCCCAGATCAAATATGAAAATGTGAAATAAAGATTTTTTCGATTGTCCCCATTTATATTCCATGCATTGGGAATACGAAATAGAATTAACGATACGCATAATGCCCCTTTTATTTCAATTTGACAGTTTTTCCCTGTTTGCCCCGTGACCTATAAGGAAAATATTATAAACTATATAAACGCTAGAATATTAACCAATATAAACATTTAGCGTGATAATGAGCAAGAATCGAATTACTCTATTAATTTACAGTTCGATTTATTTACTTTCCAAAATCTATCGCAAAGGTGATTCAAACTTAACTTAACTTTTTGTGAATTATTTTTTTCAAGCTTTTGAGGATTTATATTAACGAGATCATTTGGAGATTATTTACTGATTTGTTTTTTTAATAAAAATATTTCACAGTCTACCAGGGACGTATGCTGTGCATAGTCACTTTCGCATTCGCGCACATGTAAAGGCGTCAACTAAGCGAATATGCCCCGTTTCGTTGTCACGCATTACCTGCACAAAAACAAAGCACGCTTAATAAAGCCAGAATAATTAAATTGCGCATCCGCCAATCACTGCCAAGATCCATTCACGGTTCTTGCACTCGTTTAGCAGTGGTGTTTCCTTCTACGGCGAAGGTCTACTTGACTGACAATATCATCAGTCTAGCGCTGTGCTCGAGTTGGTTTCACACCATGTAAGGGATATTTTAAATAAATTCCAAATTATCGAAAATAAGACGGTTCTCAGGTGGACTTTTCAAATCAACCAAAACTGCTCCACCCATGCAATTTTGTCATTTATTTATGGAGAGGATTTAAAATGATAGCTATGTGCAGATGGTGCAAGAAAATCAAATTATATTTCCAATTTCAAGACACTTTGCTCTTTAATGACATAAAAAAGACTGGCGTTTTTACAAATTTCGCCGTTGTTTGAATAAAAGCTATCATTTGCACAAAGGAAGACTCAAGGCTATCTATTTTTGCTTATTTTACTCTTTTCATTGTTTTTACTTCGGAAATGTGCCATTATGTTTTTCCCGTATTGCGCCCACAGGCAAACCTTTGTTTTGTGCTGTCTCGTTTCTGAAGTGTTATTAGAAAGAGTGCACGAGAGTTTGCCTAAGTTTTTCCGTCTTTCGTCATTTATTTAGAAGAGCTTTTGAGGAAAAGTTGAACAAGATGTGATAAATTTTCCAATCGACCTAGTTCCGGTTTTCTTAAAATGTTCGCATGTTAATTGAGCTAACAACACAGTGATTATACGGTCAGTGCACCGTCTGCAACCCGTATTGTCGTAAATGTCTAAATATTTAACGTTTACATAGTTCCAACAAAATATTATTTAACACAACCCGTTAACCTACGTTGCTTCATCAAAATGCTCCATAAGTCCAGCCAGTACTTGATGCTCAGCAAAAACATTAATGGCTCAGAGATATATTATACTTAAGTTGAAAGCTGTCTTTTATCCTACAGTCGAATTTGTCTGTGAACCTGTGCTCTTAGTAATAACAGGTTAAATTTATACTGTTTACCCCTCGGCTGTAATAAAAACGTACAATATCATCTTATTGGTCGGTTTTAGTTAATATACTCTTTTTAGATAAATAAACTTTGCCTCAGCTTTTATTTAATTAGATATCAACGATAAGTTTTTAAATAGCAGGCAGTTTTTTTGTAGATGTCATAATGTATTCAACTTGCCATAGGATCGACTTAAACCAACATATTTGACCATAAGTATTTCGTTTCTGACGTTCAATTTGTTATGCAACTTTTATCTGCATTCATTGAAATTGAGTGCAATAAATCAGTGCAGGAAGTGGCAAAAACAGCGAAAAGAATTAATACAATTTGCTTACCTTTTAAGTCACTTTTGTTTATTATAATGTAATAATACATCTTATATGCTTTGTTTGTTGTCAAAGTTGAACTTTTGTCATATCGTCATGTAGAAATCGTAAAAAGAATTTATTACCATTATTTGACTCTCTTTGGTAAATGGCGGTGTTTAAACTATTTTTTAACGAGCTGCGAAGTAGGCTTGTTCATATAACCAAATATATTTCTAAGTCATTTTGTAAAAGAGTGGTCGGCATGGCCATCCTTATTTTGTCAAAAATCGAAAAACGTTTATATTCAAATATCTATCAAAAGACCATATCTATTTAACGGAAATGGATGCATTTGATAAAAAGGCATCGAGGTTATTAACAAACGATCCACAAACCTGTCCTCATATCATTCACGTGCCTTAAACAACTGCAAATACCTTTCTGAGTTTGAACAAATTGTGGTAACAACTACTGCTACGGTTGCGGAAATCCGTAAGTGTAAACAAGTATGATAGGATCAACCCCAAAATGGCTCTGCATTTTTAAACGACGCCCCTTACATGAAGGCCTGTCTAGTCTCATTTTGTTGCTTGTTTCTGAAGTAACATGGCTAACCACTAGCTTTATCAAAACAATTTTCTACTTTATTTTTATGCCCCACCATTATCGAAAAAAATACAATATACGATCTTTTAATCATTTGAGCATATCACTAGAAAGATCAGTTTACTGAAAAACATAAAAACGGTTCAAAAGTCATTTCTGGCTGAATTTTTATCAAATGATGATGAAATTTGGAAATAATTATTAAATATGCCACTTATGTTAAAAATGTAATTGTTAGACGTGCTAGAAAAATGCATTGTGTTTATAAAATGCATATCAATTGTTTATGCATATTCAAGAACTTCATATTTTTGGCAATAAGGTTTTCACATTAAGTTAAATCATTTGCATGACCACAGATCTCAAAGGTGAATGCCAAAAACATCATAATATACTGCTGTGTAACATTTCTCAATTCCATTTTATTTTGATTGGTTCACTTAAACTGTACAATTCTAACCATGTTCGTCCACTAGATGGGACGCTGTAATTTACAAGATTTTATTGTATCTTAAACCACCCCAAGATTTGGAGTCATTGTCGTCATCCGATGCAGCAAAGCGTGTAAAAACATTCCTAGAATGACATCCTAGCAATTGCGTTAGCTTTGTCACTACTTTAAAAAATTGGACACCTTCCGGACAAACCAAATTGCGAGAACATGTATATATTAAGGTTGGTACAAGGAAAGTCAAACAAAATCATAAGCTCTCCTGCTTTCCATCCCTACGGAATACGTTAACCATGCACGTTTTCCGTCTCCATCCATAGTATCTCTTGGAAAAAAACGCGCACCATACAAAAAACTTCAATTCTTGGAAAGTGCAGGTCGTGTGGATTGGTAAAGGAAGTTTTTAAGCTTTATTCTGCTTCATTTGTTTTATTTGTGAAGTTACAGAAAAATAGGATCTTATGACTGGGTATGGATTGGTTTAATTTATTTGAAATATACTCTTGGTGCCTACTTGAGCCATTATAACTGGCTTTCAAGCCAACATATGTGAAGATGCTTTGGGATCAATTTCTGATATATTATCTTTATTACGAATTCAGGCATAGGTAGTCATTCGGACCACGTTCTGGGTATACATTGAATGCCTTCTGTTAAAAAGTTTTAGAGCAGATTTAATCAACGTAGCAGATTTTATCTCGGAAGCCCAGATACTCACGGTAATGTACCGCAATGAATTGAGCTTGCAGTCTCTAGGTTTTTCTAAATTAAAATGGAGTACAATCAAATAAGGTATCCTTTTCTGTACTTACTAACGTGAACATATTCCAAATTATTCATATCGTGCCATTAAAGATACTTTGAAGCAAGATATATTGCTATGTGCTCAAATGAGCACAGCCTTTGTAGAAACATTCGGATAAATTTTCACCTATTTTTCTAGAATGACTGACAGATCCCTGGTAATTTGTAATGGTGGTATTAATATTGAATTCTGGGTTGTTCTTTTTCTAAAACCGCTCCTTAGTGCAACAGAACAGACATTAAATTAAAGGTTCGAAGTAGTAGCATCAACATTAAATTAAAGTTTGTTGGAATGGTCATAAACATTTTAACACATAATCATGTGAGTTTTTTTTCGAAGACCAAACCGTATACGCTTGATTCCAGATATTCAATATTTCTATTGTTTTTAATTGTCTGCATTACCTTTCCTTTTCACATAACAGGCTTAAAATTTGTCTGTCATATCGATTAAGATCTTTAGTGGGACTTATATGTGAACTAGTATATTGCTCACAATATACTTCTCGATTCGGCTGTTAAAGTTTAGAAACCTTACTTTCACTGCTCCATCCAACTTGTTTTTTTTTCAGAGGTAACGGCTAAAACGCCTCTTTTTTGGCCAAATGTGACCTCGTCAGCTAAGCGATTTACTGCGCGCAGTTCCACGCCTTTGGCTGTGACCTTATGAACGTTAAAGGCGTACACAGGTTACCGAGCCACGAACAGCGCACTTCAGAAACTTATAAAGGCTCTGGATGCCAATAAATTTTGCATTCATTTGCCTGTACGCGCTTTTGAACGCCATAACTGCACACACATATTCCAACATAAAAGGCTGCTGGCTGGAAGTTCTGGCATCAAACCTCAAAACGTTGTAGTAATTCCTTTGACTTATGTTGGCGCAGTTATCTACATTCTCACAGAATATGCCTTAAGAGGCCCATTTGCATATGCATTTCTACACGAAATGTATCTGTTCTATCCACGGGATTGTGTTGGCCAATCGCTTAGTGATCTGGTCAGCAAAATATGTGCTTATACCTAGTGTAGATTCAGATGATTCAGCTTTTGAGTGAATAAAACGGAGTGTACCACTTGATGTCTGACAGAAGAACACCTTGACTTTCATATTTAAGTCTGCTAAAAGCACTGCTACAAGCTATCCGTTTGCCAAAAGCAATATTCAGCTTCCAAAGACTTTTTCTTAAGTTTGATCTAGGTAGTAAACGCGTATGCCGCTCGGAAACAAAAGCTCATTTAAATAAGCTTATCAAAAGCCAGACAAGTGGTATGTAGAGATCTGTTGTTAGTGGTGATGGCTTGAACTCAGCAACTATTTAAGTAATTTGGACGACCTTACCATGATCGTTTTTCAGTTCACCTCTTTGATCAGGCAATTCTGGTTGCATGCTCAGTGCCGTGGTGACTAAAAGGACTTGCTTATCAACGAATCTTCTACTGCTGTTTGACCCAAATTCCTCTCAAGTTTTGCCAAGGATTAGGCGTTGGTCAGGCCATAATTTTGAGCCCATTTTAGCCCCTTAATTTCCCCTTAAATAATGGTGTTCGTTACTGTAAACGGAATGGGGTTTGACGTGCTGTCTATGTTAAACCTGATCTGTAAGTCACAATTCTAATATACATCGCCCAATCTTCACACTGACGTTTACCAAATCTCGTGCCGCTGTGAATAGAGAAGAAGCACACTGTGTTTATGTAGGCTGTATAATTTTTGAAACTGATTTTTCTTTGTTTGGCACTATTAATTGATCAGGCTATCCCTGTAGAAGTTCTTTCTTTATTGAGAAATTACTGAAGTGTAAACCATAACAGGTCAAACGTCTTGTTTATCATCCATTGGCATGCTGAACATCGCCTCATTTATTATTCCCAAAGGCTGTAAGACAGCTATCTCCTGCACTATTCTGAAATTTGTGCTCAACGACAAGCTTGCAAACTTTATGAAACGTTCAGATTTAATCTGCCTGGGCACTGCATTCCATAAGAAATTGGTTATTCAGACCGTCCCTTTGTTGTTAATATTCGCTATATTTTTATGCATGACTAACAAAACCATGCCCTTGAGGTAGGCTTAAAATGTAACTCATCAGTGAGCAAGTTAAAAACGTGAGCAAGTTTCCAAAATATGTAAATAAACGCATGAGAGATAACACTTCTTTCATTTGTTTATATAGGGTTAAACGAAAACCAAGCAAGGGAAATATCCTGCTGAAATACGTACAAATTGATCTTTAAATGTTTAAATATTTTGCCGTAAACCAGACATGAATTGCGACGTCTTCAGAGGTCACTTGGCGAAGCAAGTTAATGAAACCGTACGTGGGATCGGGTGCAGGTGATTGGTACGGCAAAATACGCACCTAAGCGCGATCTTCAACAAATGCTTCATCAGGATTGAAAAAACAGACCAATACGGGCAGCAGCACGGATCCCAGCTCACACAACCTGGTTCTTTGTGCCTTCGCACCCGGCATTCACCACCAACTCACAACCTACACTTTGCCACGATACAAAGCACATAGTGCGCTAATGATGAAAGGTCTGCCAATAATTGTTCAGTTGTAACCATTAAATAACAGATGCCACCATTGAGAATAATCCACACAAAAAGGGAATTTTTGGTATTTCGATCAAAGCCCGCAAATAGAATAACTTTGAGGTTATGCATCCCCACTCTATGCACACTAACTCCATTTTACCGCTTCAAAGGATAGGTTTGATGTGGAACCTGGAAAAACCAGTTGTTTTCCGCGATCCAGTTCTCCTCAAGCCTTATGTAAACATTTTTTGCTTTTGCAGAAAACAACGTTATTTACTTATTTCCTTGATACTAGTTTGACAAATCGTCTAAAAGAACTTCAAGAAAGCGAAGGCCAGTCTAAAGATGAGGATACCGAAATGTTACTCTATTTGATTCACATATAAACGTAAAATAGCAATAAAACATTTCAAAGTTCTCGCGTTCTGTGCCTAGCAATAAACCTTCGCCAAACCTTAGCCAAAACCCTAACCTTAAGCCTCAAAACCCAAGGATAATTTTAGCTTTATCGCAAGTTGTACCCGGGAGGTCCCTGTCCCTGTAGTCCTGTTGGGGTCAATTCCCGCCCAAAAGTAGTTATAAAGAAGACTTATTAAAGTCTCCCTTTTAAGTCCTCTTTAAGCACCTATGGTGGCCATTTTAGATTTTCCCAGCGGACGGAATTTGACTTAATCTTAGCCAAAAAAGCAGTGCTAGCTGAAGGTGTTTGATAATAAAAAACATAAAAATAATGTATATTCGGTTCAACATCACTCCCTATGGTTTTATTCTGAATTCTTCATACAAGTTAACAATAGAGAGAATGTATGAATGCATAGATGAAGAATTGCCTTCTATCTTTCAAAATGAACCGGTCTTCATAGCTAAGAAAATGCAAAACCAACAGCTGACAAAGGAACACAAGCATTGTAAACGAAGATATTGTTAAAAATTTGCGTCCAATTCTAAATCTATTGAGCTTGTTTCTCAGAAAGAGGCAAGATAAAATTTTTGCTGATATCCTATTATGCTGTTAAAAAAATAAGCACCTTGTGTGTGCCGTTTTTGGTATGTGGGAGAGATAAATTCCCGTATAGGGAATATATGTGCGCCGATTTTATTCTACTAATTGAGGTTGACGCACCTTTGATTGGACCGCATTTGTGTACAACTGCGCAGGACCACCTGTTCCGCTTTTGGATTCTGTGCCTTTTCGCTGCTTGAAAGAGCTAAGTACTGATTCATAGTCTTCGAAAACTAAAACTGCTATTATTATGGTGGCTTGGCTCGACGTGATTGGTCAACAAAGTACTTTTCCTATGACATCGCACATGTTCCCGTGTTCCAGTCACGCGAATGTTGCAGCAGAATTTTGGTAGTTGAGAAAAGGTATAAATTCGCTGATGGTAAGTGTTCACAGGACTCCTAATTGGTCATCTTTTATGTACTTGGGAGAGGGGCTGTTTCCCAGAGAAGAGGTTAAGTAGCTGGTCTCCGTTTCTGTTCGAACCAGCGTGGGTGGCAGTATCCCATGTGCACAGCTGTTAGAGTCAATCGATCTCTGATCCTGCAGCAGTGGCTGACGGGGCACCTGCGATGTGGTCTTTCGTTTTGGAAGGAGACTTAAATGAGCAGTGGAACATCGGCATTCATTGTTATCATCAAGTAGTTGCTGTCGCTGCTCCTTTCTCTGACCTGCCTTTCGGGATATGCAGGAAATGTCGAACGATTCTCGGATTGGTTTGGCATAAACAGCGTTGTCAAATTGTTCATTGGTGTCATCCTCAAATTCATGCACATTCAGTGGGTTCTCGATTATAGAGCCAATAAAAGGAAGTTTTCTTCGGTGTCTTGTTAGTCTAATGTCTGGAAGATGTCGTCTGTGGGAATTAGGGACTAGCGTAAAATAAGGATTGTGAAGAGATGTTATGATAGGCAGTTTTCTTGTGCAGTTTGAGCTAAGTTGTGGAACCCTGGAAATTACAGGTGCAGATAGGGGTCTGACCTGTGTTGAAGAATTATCTGCCCAATACACTTTTATTGGAGGCAGCTTGCGAGCCTTCTTTCCCTCATAGTTTGCTTTCTGAAAATGATTTAGATCGGAGCTGCTGATTTGAGGAAGTAAGCGCTTGTTTTTCGATTTGTTGTCACTGAGCAGAGGAGGTCGGGAGGTCTCAAATTTAGCTTCATTCCATTCCTTTAAGTCAGCCTGGGGTGAGGAAACACCGTCTTTCTGGGCAGCAGCAGACTGTTTCCCATCCAACTCAACACTCTTTTCCATCTTTTCGTGTGAATCACTTTCCTGTCCCAGGGTTTCCGGCTGCCGCCCAGTTTGAAACAGTTCCTTATCAATTTCGTCAAATATTTCGGAGGGATCCCTATTTCTTTTTTTTTCATTTTCATCCAGCTGCTCGCGGAGGATAATTGACATTTCAAGTACGCATGCATAACAGAGCTTGTATTCCTCCTTCAAAGCAGATAAATAAAACACCATAAACATTTATGCTAGAAAATTCTTGAATTGCAGAATACCTATAGAGAACCTGAACTTGTGGAACAGCAAAAATGGATTGCCTACCTATATTTATTTAACACTGAAAAAGGAATTTTTCGCAGTGTCCTTGACCATTATCATTTGATAAACCACGATATTGACTAATAGAACTCATTAGTGTTCATAATAATTTGTTATCGATTGCTGTGTTGTAGATATAGTAATCCGAGTTTCAAGTGGTGATTCCATCGTCTCAGTTAAACAGATTTTATGAGCCCTCAGAGCATGCCAATAAATCCTCATGCAAAACCTAGAGATCTTTTTTTGAAAACATGAATTAGTTAAGTAGAGGGATATTGTTTAAATACCTTAACAACTCTTTCCATGGGAAGAAAATATCACCGGGTATTTTAAGCCTTTTTGTAGGCAATTGATAAAAATAACAATTAAATGCAACTATTCTGTTATCAAAGTACTGATTGTTTAATAAACTATTATAAATCTGTTAAAAAATGTCTGTTGGGCTCTAGTAAAAACTATTTGAAGTTTCAATAAATATAAAGCGGTTCTATTGTTTACCTATACGCTTTCAACATTTGAATAAGACATGCGCCTTTATATTCCTGGTCATCTTAACCATAAAACATAAAAATATTATATGGCAAACATTTGGTGGTTTTATTGTTACTTAATTAATGCGAGACACAAAAGCCGGTTACCAAAAACATTACTGTTTAAATTATCTTTAGGATATGAAAAAGTCTGGGTTATGCAAATTCAGACGTGCCTTGATATCCGAGCAATTTCCTGTGCTATTATACTTTTGCAGATCTTAACCTATTTGTGACCTGCGTTTGGCCATTAAATAACATTAGTATGTTAATAAAATATATGACATGTGATATATATGTATGTTCTTTATGTGACATTTGACATAGAAGAGACAGAAACGGTCATTTTCGACTTATCATCTGCAATACCCCAGTCATACCCAGCCTCAGAGTTTTCAACCCCTGAGTCTCCACCCCGCATTCTGTTGGTTAGGAACTGAAAATTCTACCTACCCAAACACGAGCTGGTTTTCCTGCGGGTTCCAATTAGACATATTAATTATGATAGAGAGCTTTGTTTACCTATCATTTAAAAAATAACATAAATCCATTGTGGGAGTGGAAAATCAGAATTTGCGTTGATTAAAAATTTAGGTAATGGAGATATGCGAATTTGCACATTCTTCGCAAAAACGTGACGTAGATGTCTTTAATCAGAATTTGCTGGAAACGTTGTCGAATATTTGCAAAATTTGCGGTCATAAACATTTTAACCATTGTTTGTTTTTAGTTTTGCCTCACGAGTAATATAACTTTAACCATATTTATATTGCTTTTCGTGCAATATGCTGTCACCTTTATGCGCGATAAAGATGTCCAGCCAAATTCCATTTGTCGTAAACAACTAACTGTTTCTAAACATGGTGTTATCAATACAGTTACATTTTCTGGATTACTAATGAAAGAACCATCTCCAGAATTAAGCAGAGTGAGACACAATGATCCACAGGTCATCTTTTTGCCAAAACTTTCAAAACTTTCAGCATATGCCTCCTTCAAGCATTTACTAGATGAAGCTGCCAAAGGTCTTTATGAGCAAGATTGGGTAAAGATGCAGAAATGTACACTTCACCGGCTTAAAGTCATGATCAAGTCGTTTTTAGTAGAAACGTGATTCGATGTTTTGTATACTGATTAAGGACAATGATTCTGAAAAACATTTAATTTGCCGATGCAGTTGTAATTAGTAAGTTTGAATGCTAAATCCATATAGGTGGCTATACTAGGAAAGAACCTTCTCAGAAAGATCGGTACATAATATCCAAGAACGTAAAACTGCTAGAAATTTGGACGGTCATTCACTTCAAATAGCGAGCAAACTGTTTGCAAACAAAGTATAGCATTAAACGTAAGGATGTCATCCATACTGTCATTTATTTCTTTAGCTACAACCACAGTCATTGTCACCGGAAAGATACAATAATTTTAAACGATTGGGCTTCAATTCATTTAAAGAAATAGCTAGAAAGCTGAAAACAATCCAAAGTATAATTTTTTCGTTCTGGGCATCAATCAGTCCCATACCGGCGAGTTCCAGTCTTTTACTTTTCCCTCCAAGCGTCCTGAATCTTTCTACTTATGAGCGGATTTTGCTGTTATTAAAAAGAAACGACCGTAAGACAAGAAAAAAATGTTTCAATGCAAGTTATACTAAATTAAAGATTTATTAATCCTATTTAATTAACCAATTTTTAAAAAGTGGATGAAAGACCACCTTAACTTTTTAAATGCAAACGACAATTCAAGAAAGTAGGGACGTTTTTGTACTTCTAAGTGATGTGTACTATTCTTCATCCTCTATGCTCCCCAGTCCAAGTGCAACCTTATATTTTAGCTTATATCGTTGAATTGTGATAAACTAATTTTCTGATATCTTAATTTTTGCAAAAATTTATCATTATTTTAATAACTTTTGATTTTAAACTCTAATTTGCGTATTTTTTACGAACGGTTGTTTCTGATCTGCGTTATCGCTTTGGGAGAGGCAAAGTGGGCGGATTTAGCTTGACAGAGAAAGTTGTATTTAACTAATGACATTTCAAGTTTTATCATATCCACTTTTTCGGCCGACTGGCAGTACAACCATGCACGATTTTTCATAATATTTGAATGAAACGTAGGGAATCTCGCTCAGATAATATTGAAAATTCCTGAAAATTCTTTCTCGTAATAACATGATGAAAAACCTATCTGATTTGGTATTCGTTCAAAACCCATAAATAATTCACAAATCCTACCAGCTAGAACACGAAATTCTGATACTTCCAAAATTTTTATTGTAAACATTCCCACCATCATATAACGTAAGCGATATTATTAACATATAAATGTATGTAATTGGTAAATATTTGATTCCTTACAGAAAATAATTAATGTCAATTTTTCATATTACTAGGCGTTAACCAGGACAAAATACACATCTTTATTCATTTAAAGCACACCAAATTTCTTAAAAACCGAACGCTTATAAGCCTTAACTTAATAAAAATAAATTCAAATATACATTATAGATTACATTAAAATTTCAATATATAAAATTATATTTTGAATCAAACGCTGTCATAAATGAAGCGAATGATCGCTAAAAGCGGGCTTGCATTAAACGAATATTGTACCTTGCATATCAAAAGCATTATGAGACTTGAAGATTGCTAAAATCAAAGGTTTCTTATTTTTTTATGTTTATCCAACATAAATTCTCGCCAAACGTTTTACAAATATTTTATGGAGCCTGAAAGTGAACTTTATTTTGAACGCCAATTAGAGAGACAGTGGCCATCTTATGTTCACAGATTATCGATTAAACAGCATGGTAAAGAATTCTAAATGGCAGCAGAGTGTATTCATCCCTACTTCGCTGGCGTTCATCCAGTGACGTTTGTCTCCAAATGCATTACGTTTTTTTTCTTCCGACATCTCCTTAAAGACTATTACGGATTATGAATATGGTACTGACTGCATTTCAGTAACATTTTCATGCAAAATGTAAACAATTCACTCATACAATTATCTCACCACAATCTACCGATTTTCTGAAATGGTTGGAATTCATAAATCCGTGCATTTTCAAAAAAGGCTGGAAAGTTAATGCAGAGTAAATAATCCCAATGCTGCTGGGTTTATAAGATATGTTACATATTTTACCACAAAAATAGTTAAACTGAACTTATTGTTTGTATGTTGCACATAAAGCAGCCAATATGCTCTGCAGATCTCTAATGTTATTTTGGAATTTAATATTTATCTAAATTAACCTTGTAAATTAATTCAAATTTTAATTTAAATGCTTAATTTTTGGACCTTCTAAAACTTCGGACTCAGTTTCAAATTATGGCTACAGATTTTATTTTTAGTTTCAGTTCTGGCATGCCAGAACCGAAATCAATGGAATGTCTCCTTGAGAGACGTGTAAAAAGTAACTTGTTGACGATAAAAACGTGTATAAAAGTTAAAGTTACCGTTGCGGTCAGGATAAAGGTTGAGATTGTGGTTAAGTAGAGGGTCAAGATTAAGGCTCGGATGACTTCACCTTAGCTACGAGGTGGGCGTTCCTGTTTCAGTGATCAATCATAAGAAAGCCATTTAACTGCCTCTGATCCCTTTTTATAAATGTTTAAACCAATCACGTTTATGAAGCATTTAGTAGATGGACTCTAAAAACACGGCTCACACTCTAATATGTTCAGAAGTAACTGTTACTAAAATTTCTCGTTTGACACATGTATAGAGTTCTTTTGATAAAAAATGATCAACATTTCACTGGGAAATTCTGTAGTTCATGATCACCTTTTTGAGTTACTTTTGCACCTTGCCATAAAAAAATTTTAAGTTTTAACAGTAATTATAATAATCTTTTCACTGTTAATTTCTACAGGTCCCAATCTCATGTTACATATACTGTTCGTCTCTTTTGGAAGCCGAGATTTGTTTTATTATTTTATTTGCGTAGATGCCATACTCCCTTGGTAACTGGTTGTTGGTTAAGGTTAAAACTTCTGGTTGACATTTATTAAGGGTGTTATGAAAAAAGGTTTAAGAGAACAAAAAAGCACCAGTTAAAAAATTGCAAGGCTAGATGGGCTCAGTACAATTGTCACCCAGGAAGCCTAACGCTTCAGCGTTGGTATGTCAGAATAATTATCGGCTGTTCAAATAAAACCTTTACTGAGTTTAAAAAATGTTGAAACGAGTTAGAAATATAAGTTGTATGTAAGGTTAAGTTGCATTAAAATTTTTAATTCAAAGATGTCCGTGGCTTTTAACTCAAACTTAACTTTTAATCAACAGAGGAAAAATGAAAAACTGAAACAAAATTAAAGCAAAGCAGCACAGTAGATTTTATTTGAAAAACGACATATGTACATAAAAGTAGCGCTTTTACCGAATATTAAAAACATATTGTGTACAATGAAGAATATACAGAAAGTGCAATAATAATTACATTTTGATCAAATATACTAACTTAAATAATCTGAAATGAAAACTGTAAATCATACTAGCTTTGTTTAACTCAGAAGGGAAAATGTATGCTATGAAATATTCTGTATAAAAATTGGGACAGCATTCTGAAAACATGTAAAATACCCTTACACACGACAAAATTAATGGAAACCTATACCACGACTTATCCGGAAATATGTGAGTCTAAAAATAGAGAAAACTCAAAAAGTGGGCATTTAGTAGCCGTCTATGTAGGGTAAATTATTATTATATAACAGTTAATAAGCGTCCAAAAGACGGTTTCAAATATAATTATATATGCTAAGTTGAGAGGGGGAAAGGTGATAAGTTATCAGATCAACTATAGTACTGCAGTTTCGAGGAGCCTGGCTGAATCATAATTTTAAATGTTTAATATGCAACATAAAATAAAACTTCAATTATTTGGCGTAGTTGTGAGCTTGCATATCACCAGCGGTATTAATTGAAAATCTGGTAGATGGTAATTGAGGCTCTATGGTGACTGCTCTGTTTGGTGGCTCTTTTACTGCCCAAGCATACAAATTCATTGTCGTCAGTGTTTGGCCCGTTTTAGCAAGTTAACATCTAGCGACGTTTCCCAGTTTTTGTCTACCTATTGAGAAAGGACATTTCAGGGTATAGGAAGATAAATGGTGTTTGTTGGTACAGTCGGTATCTGAATACCAAGATTCAAATTTAAGTCCTTCTATCATTTTAACTGTCCCAGCCTTGATCCAACGCTCCGTGAAATTCAAAATTTTGGCCAAATTCTTTAATGCGCGTTCAGTCTCCAAGTTGCCAGTTTTGCTTCAGTTGGTCAGTTAGCTATTATCGTCCGGTTTCCTTAGCATAATATCAGTTCGCAAATTCCAATGCAATTATTATTAAATTATGTCTATATCCCTAGATATATTCTTAGAGTAAAATAAACGGCTACCTACTCTTACAGTTTACAACCAAGAAATTCCACATCGTAGTGATCTATTGTGTACATAATTTACCATAAGTCATTGGTTTTGATAAATTGGCTGTAGTTTTTGCTCGTCGCCTGCTTTCCTCAGAAAACTGACTTGATATCCATTGTCTCCGAAGAGTTATAAAAGTCGAGTATTTTGTCTCCTTTGTCAGATGGCATACTAAAACACCTGGCAGGTCTTGACATATAATTTATTGAAAAGCAACTTTACCTTTAACCTAGCTGTATTGACAAAATTTTCGTTGTTGACAAAACAACTCACTCAGCGTCTTAGGAGCAAGGGCCCAATACCTCCCACGAATATCGAATTCAGAATGTTTGTCATGAAAAAAATAAGCAAATCCCCTTTCTCTCCGTCTTTCAACTCTCAAGTGCCACCAAATGACTATAAAGTACGATATTCAGAAACGTTCGGCACGCAAGGGAAAATGCAACACTTCAAGGACAATCAAGCTCTAGCTCATAAATGTAGCTGAGTCCGCACTCAATTCTTTTCGGGCGCTGTCTGCACTGCTAAAAGCTGCCAGGCAACAATCCATAGCTGTTTGATGCAATTAAAGGACAAGTATCTACTTTCCAAAACCTTCACAGTTATCTGCAAATTATGTTGCAGAGGATGGGGCTAAAAAATCAAGAAAACTGACCTCAAATCACCAGCCCACTCACATGGGCAAAAACTGGCAACTCGGAGGCTGATTTAAGAAAATGGCTGCAAATATGACCTTCAAGTTGCACTGGACATACACAGGGACAGCTAAGGACAGAACTGTTCACCCTTGGTGTGTGGTTCGTAGATTTCAGGTGCACCATCAAACGTCCTAACCTTCCTCCATCCTTTTAAATCATTTTTAATTTACACATAATAGATAGAAAAGATGGTCGCATTTAACTTGCAAAACCAGGCTCCACACTGTCCAACCATGGACGTACCCAGCTGAGAAGCAAAAGAGGAACCCAATCGAGCAATGACTGCAACGTCTCAACCGCCCTTCATTAAACTGATGACACTTACCTTAAGGAGGTTTCAAGATTCCCAAGTATCTGCAAAATAACCGAAACCAACTAGTCTAGCAACTTATTGGATTTCTATTCGATATTTTGCACTTAACAGTTTAACACATATGAACTGAAACCTGTCTATGACAGCTAGTTGTATAATCAATCTATTCTGATCAGTAATTTTGTATCTTGATAGTTTCTTCTGAAAGTCTGAACTTGGCTAAGCTAGGCGCATTCTTTTTATCTCATTCACGTTCCTTCTCATATATATATAATAATTAAGCTAGCCCTGTAACAAAGATCAACTTATATACGTGTCAATGCAATTAAAAATGGGAGTCCTCTGAAATAATGGAGACGGAGTCGGTGCGATCGCTAGGACAAGAACTCTATTTGCCTGACCTCTCGGCTTCACGCTTTCACCCATCACCAGAGACCACACCAGATAGAGTTATAACAACCTAGGTATTGGCGGTATTTATCGGATACAGTCAGAATGGAACTGCATAGCTATGCCAATTCACTGTCAACGATAATGGCTTGATGACCGGCTTTTGAGCAGGTAATCGTTGGAATTTTATCAGACGTATTGGATGTTGGTGAGAGGAGAGATTAGACGTCTGGCTTAGCAGCACTTTCTTCGTGCTCTTGCAATGGCTAACTTAGTTTCAACAACCAATTTGGGGGAAGTTCATTGCCTTGGTTAATAAACTGGGGAGCCCGTAAACTATGACTCAAAACAGCTCACGGGCACGCGATTGTCCCACCCCTGGCGAAAAATTTGCCATCGTTGAGTTTAAAGGTGTGGCCGTGCCTGAGACTGAGTTTGGGAAAATTAATCAGCCACTCGGGGAGCACGTAAGCAAATACTGCTTCCAACGTCAGTACCAGTGATGGCTGGGAAATCATCAAACGAACATCCAACATGGGCAATAAAATTCCAGCGATTAACGACTCGAAGGCTGACCATCAAGGAATTGACGCACTAGAAGGCAATCATGCTCGATGTAGGGGTTACCATTAATTGTCATTATTCTGCAATAAAATAGCGAGTGCATCTTATAAATACTGCAACTGCCTATGTAAGGAGTACCCATACCTGATGCGGTCTCCGACGGTGTTTGAATATCAATTTGAAATTTCAGACGAATAGAGTTCTTATCCTAGCAATCGCGTCTTCCTCTACATTCCAGGTTTATCCGGCAGGATGTAATTTACATGAGACTTTTTGGGACAGCTTTTGAATTTCAGGCACCCATCACTTAATATCTTTTCTCTTTCCATTACCAAAAATAAACCAAGCCTATAAAAGTGAACAAAATTGGTTTGCGGATAACATTCACAAGATAAGTAGATGTAAAGTAATGGTCAAGGCAATGTAAGGACATATTTTTGAAAAAATTTTGGCGAAAAACCATTTGCAGCTGAAAGCACAATTTATGAGAATGAAAAAGAACCGGCGAAAGAGTTTGTTTTCGCATGCTGTTTTTCACGGGTGACCGTTTTTTCTGAAATTACATTTGCTCTGAAAGTGACGCAGGCAAGGAGCTCTGTGTGATGTTTCCAGTCCATGAGCCGTTTGAAAAAAGCATTCATTTTACCCAGATTTTTTACACCGACTTGATCGGCTCAAAGAACGGAAAATTTGTCTGTCGGCATAGTTTGTGAAGTGATTATACATCTCCGAATAAATTTTACTTCTTTAAGACCACTGCTGGATTGTAGAGATAATACGATATGGAGACCGATGTAGCAAGACTCAAACTACTCCAAAAATCTCGTATGATTCCGTAGTGTCTTATATGCAAGGTACCGCATAGCCATGCGTTTATACTCATCGGTAAATATTTTTGCTTTAAACGCCTTTTCACCAGGACCATGCGTTAAGCAAAAAATATGAATCAAAGGACACTTTATGCTGCCCGTGCCTATATATACCTATTCTGAGCAAAGAGTCGAGACAGGTGGCATCTCGAAGCTATCAGAAAAAAACCATATTAATATTACGGTATATGGTTTTCATATAGTACGCAGCCAATGATTCTTAAATGTGTTTGTGCACCAACGAGATCCAAGCTGGAATTGACTCCATAGGACAAAAATCGAATTCCAGTTAACATTGTAGAAAACTCAAAGAAACCCAGCAGCGTGTCATAAGCTTTATTTATTTGAATATTGAGGAATTGTGGTAACTAAATATTAAAGATGATGTCCATAGCAAATAACCCTGTTATTGAGTACTACTTATGTCCTTATTCTGATCGTATTCTTATTGCCAGAAATATCTTTGCCCATTTTACCGAATAGTTAGCCATCTCATGGGCAGGATGGGCCATTTCCTTTATCCTGTTTGCTGACAATATTGACTTAGTTCGTTTAAATGTTATTTATCGTCCTGGCATCTGTTCCAAGGCGAATACGTTTGGCATTCTATTAAACAAAAATAATATCGCAATACAGGCTTTGGGTGCCAGTGACCTACATAAGATGCTTTCGAATAAATGAGACTGCAGTGTTCTCCGGTCTATATAACTACCGCTGTGCTGCTGCCTGCGAGCTCAAGAGTTAGCCCGAAACACAACAGCTCGAATGAAACCCGTAACT
Organism: Schistocephalus solidus; assembly: GCA_017591395.1. Taxonomy (NCBI): domain Eukaryota; kingdom Metazoa; phylum Platyhelminthes; class Cestoda; order Diphyllobothriidea; family Diphyllobothriidae; genus Schistocephalus; species Schistocephalus solidus. Next base: position 57,064 of record WEDG01011329.1, read on the forward strand.
GATAAAAGAGCGACCATCTCTTGATGTTTTAAATATTTGCCTATTAAAATTGCGAAATGAAAGGTGAAGCAAAACCCTTTACAGTCGGGCTGCTATGGGCACCGAAAAACGTATGCTGTATTCAGTTTGTTTTTCAGACTTTTATTTCGCAAGCAAGCAAAAACGACTGTTTTAAAAACACTTGTTTGGAGATTTATCCCCTAGATTCACACGCTATGGATAATCCGGCTAAGCAACAACCTTGAACTGATTTTCTGTCTCCTGTTGTAGGATTGCGATAAGCAGAATGATTTCTGAAAATTGGGTCAAAATAGAGTAAAACTACTAATAACATTGACATTGGAGCCCAAAAACAAAACCACCGGCTTGATATGGCTATGATGTAGTCTTGGGTTCTGGCAAAGAAATTTACTGTGGCTTGCAACCTTTTAACCTAATCGGTGGGGAGGTGTAAAAAGACAAGTTTCTCGAGACCGAGACGTCCAGATAGCCATCTGAGCTTGAATACATACTCTGTTCCAGCTAAAAGAGGTTTGGATCACACTCAGTGAACGTATTACCACAGGGCTTAGCTCGCGGACAAACAGTGTTAAAACTTGGAGAGAACTAAATAAGAGAAGGTGAAAAGCCGCATCCAGTTGAAAAAGTATAAACAATAGTCAATCAATATTTTTCAAATAAAATGATTAATTTAATCACGTCCGATCCGGGAGAGCTTATTCAATATGCATCTTTTAGCTTGGAATTTCGTTGAGTATGTTCAAAATTTCCAATGGGGCTGAATCAGCAACATCATATTTTTGTTGTGAGACAGTTAATCAATACTTTGGCTTGTGCGAGAGTTTTAAAACATGAACATTAAAACCCGCCGTACTTTAGTTAGAATTCAAAGTAGACATTTTGGTCAAATTCAGAACGAATGAATTCATCGACTAAAAATAGTAAAGATCCATCCTCACAAGTAAAACTCCTATAAATTGAGTAGTCAATTACACATAGCGCTATTCTAGATGCATAATTTGCAGTTCAAAACAGCCGATGTCAAAGATTCTGAACATATGTCGATGAATTAATTAAACTATCCAGTTTATGCCTTATTTGTGTAAGTGGTCAACCCTAAAGATGAGCATTCATTTTTAGAAACAGTCTGCTTTCTTGGTTGCTGTTATGGTGTTTTTTAGCATTTTAAAAGACAGAAATCAAACTTTACGTTCGCGAATGCTGAATGGTTGCGAATTTTTACTTCAATTTTGTAACCTTGTCAACAAAACTAATAATTGGTCATAAAAATCCATTTTTATTTCCTAGAAATGGGCAGCTCAAGTGTCTTATGATGTGGAAATGTGAGGCACTTTGTTTCTGATACTTAGCAGTGCTAGGCTATGGACAACCGACATACACAACAGAGGTTTAACAGCTCATAAACTATCTAGTCAAGTCGTGTGTTAATAGCTAGTCAGTTATTCCATTCTGCTCATTTTAATCAGGCACGGTTGAGTTTTTCGGCAAGAGAAGCAAAAATGGCCTGAAAGACAAGCGTCACGTCAGAGGTCAGAAAATCATAAAATATGCAGTGTTTCGGATGACTGCCCAATGAAGGCTAATAAACCAAAAATGGGTATTGCAGTCACTTCATTCTTTATTGGTACTGTTTTTTGTCTATAACATTATCTGCTTTGTGGCTGCTCAAGGCCCTAGTATGAGCTCCTAGATATTATAGGGGTGCGTGGAGGCCGCTTACCGATCGGTAATCGCCATATCGCAAGTTGCTACTTGAAGAAAACCGGAATTTCAACGACCAAAACCAGTACTCGTACTGAACGCCCGAAATTGTACTAACTGAGATCAAAATATGTTCAATGGTGCTTAGCAATGTCATTAAATTTGTCGAATATTCAGAACAAAAATTAAAACAGAAAGACTGGACAAGATCTTTAGTCGTTTAATGTCTTTGGTTCCAAGCTAGAACCTTCGGTTAGAAAGAGCGGGCCAATTATCTGGACTAGTGAACGACAGGATATTTGTTAGAAAGAACGTGAGAAAAAGGGTACTAAGAGCGATTGCTGCATAGAGTCTCAAACCACATTAGGGAAGGTATCTCAAGCAAAGCGTCTAAATAAGCCGTGCATATTTAAAGGATGATTAAATCGGTTAAGTGTTTAATGCCACAAACATTAATTAAAATTATGTTATCTGGATTGTTTTTCAATTGCTCAATAACTTTACTTTTAACCAGTTTAATTAAAAAAGAAGTTATTTTCTGTTTGTGACAAAAACAGCACACAGGTCTGCATCTATCTGAAAAAAGAGTATTTAAACTTTTCTGGAACAGATGTGACGTAAACAACCAAACGGCATAGGATTTGGGAGGTAACGCAATTTGACATACCACATCCTCCACCAGTTGAGGGCGATTTCGCTTCACAGTTTCAACCGCACGAAAAACATCCACTTCTGACTCTGAAAGCAATCTGTCCAAGCAGATACTAATTGAGCAGAAGACCCCACTCCGAGAAACTCCATCACTTAAAAAATCAAAAAACATCTTTCCCATTAACCACACCACCTGAGACCCCTAATAGACATCTTTTGCAGTTATGCAGAATATAATTGAGCAGAAACTAACGTACTTGCTGACAACCAAAATTGGATTTGTTGCATCGGACACAGCGTTCCACTCCCGTGCAAGGTAAGCCAATCTTACGAGAGCATCGCATGATGTTGGCTGTCGCGCTTCGTTTGGCCACGTCAAACAATGCAAAAGGACCAAGTCACGCCTTATGTTTTCTTTCCTACTTGAAATAAACTGAAACAGAAAAAATTATTCAATTAAAGTCATTAAATTGAAATTATGTTATTTAGGGGCTAAATAAAGAAAACAATTACGTAACTGCTGAAATTCAAATAAATTCAGTAAACATATTTTGCACACTTGGAAAATGTATATTTCACGTGTGTAGAGACTTAGTAATTAAATGAACACTTTTTGCAATGGGATTGAAATATTGCCATTAAAGGTGTAAGTAATTAAATGGATAAGAATACCGTTTCACAACCATTTCTAATAAGAAAACACTTTTGATCGCTGTTGAAGTCAAGATTATTAATATATTAGGTCTATGGTGGCATTGCGTACTATAAAAATGAGGATAAATACAAAAGTGGTATTTTTATATTCCTTTAGGCTTCAAGTATATAAAATGCATCAGTTGACTCCTGAAAAAATCGTATGATGAGATAAAAATATGTTTTACTCAAACTGCTTATCACAAATCTATCAAAAGCTTAATCAATGAAAAATAGATCTAGATATTAATTCAGAATAAGAATCTATGATTTAAGGAACAGATTTACGTCCTTAAGAATGCAATTACACCTATTTGGCAGTGTTTAAAAATGTTGTTCATTTCTTAAACGAACCTGCATAAGTTAAAATGCGGGTACTTGTTTAACCATGCATTTCTGTAGTCGAATTACGTAAGAAATATTTAAGGAACAATAAAGAAAGGGTAGCCTCCATTCTCTTGCTGGTAGGGGTTGCTGACAATTGCTCTTGTGCAAACGTAAACGTGAAACAAATCTGCGAAAGATTTAAAAATTCTTTTTAATTGTTACTTCTATTCCTACTGACAGTCTTGGGCGATATAATTCCTATTTTTCAGATTTTCTCGAGAAAATGGCTTGGAAGTTAAGAAAAAGTAGTTTCCGTTACAAAACATGATGTGTAACATTCATTTATTCATATATTTATATGACACTTATAATTTGTAAATTTATTATAAAAAGTACTCAGAGCTTGACATCTGAGATATCATTATTTGTGGTTAGTCCGAAATGTATTGTAAATTTTGGTCAAAGGTGGAAGAATGGTGTAAAGAAACATTCCATAAGTAGATAGCTTTATCAGCCGTTTGCTTGTTTAGGATAAGGGCCTTTTAGCACACTAACAACATACATATCTATTTGTGTTTATCATCCATTGGTTAAAATCCAAGTATGCACTACAATATTTTGCCAGATTAAGTTTATATTTATTTAACGCTCTTATAATATAAACTACAAAAAGGATGGCCATGCAACCACTGAGGAGTTGAAAAACTCAGGATGTAGTAATACAAAAAAGAAATAATCTATAAAAAACATGAAAAGGCTTTTAGAACGTCTATTTTTAAAGAATGATGTGCTACTTATCAATATATTTCATTCATTGTGAATACTGAAAAAGGTATGTATTACTTTACGAGAAAACCTAATTCCCTGATTTGAATGGTTTCTGGTGGCGTACTTCTTTACCTACCAGCCTTCAGGCGCACTGGTCATGCTACTTTTTTGTTTACTTGGTACAGCAACAAAAATGCTTTATTTTGGTTTTTGAGATGCTGGGAAAAAGTACAATTTGGCTTTTATATTTTTCGTACCGTGCATGAATAGCATATGAGTGGCAAGCTGGTTGAGAGTTGCATTTTATTTGCTCTGATAATCATTTCAGGATTTAGCAATCTACATCCAGCGCAGGAAAGAAGCATTTTTGGGGCATTAGGAAAGTAGAAAGTCTTCCAATTACCAAAGCATTGTGTCAAGCGACTTATTTTTGTATGCTTTTTTCATGCAGCCTCATATTTATACGTTTAAGAAAGACTGAAGGAAGCGGTTTTCATGTGAAACACCCTTAATTGGCAAGAATCTGAAGTTTTTCACATTTTTAAGTTAGCAACTAATCTCATAACAGGTACACAGGAATTCTGAATAACATTAACTCTTCGCTAATCCTTCATAATCATCAACAAATCTCAATATGTTGACGAACAAAAATCTATGATCCTTTAATTTTATATTTAATACGCACTTATAGTGCTTGCCGAATTGGGTCATATAGTTTTAAAACATCACCATGTTTTGTTAATATAAGATACACCATTAAGTTCAGAGGATTTGAAAAATGTTACTTACCATGTTCACAATACCTCTTACTCTTCCCAAATTATTCATTTTTTGTAAAAGTGACCACAAAAAGATCACCATGATTTCTGAAAGACTGGTAGCACTTTTTTAACAAAAAACAGTAATAAAAAAGTATGGGCGAGTAAACCAGCTCTTGTTCTTTTCTCTCGTGCAGAATTCTACCCTCCAAGAATAAAGCAGCAAGAAACTGGTGACATTCACATCTGAAGCTTGTCCATGAATGATTACTGGTGCCGGCGTTAATATGGCTGTACAGTTTTCTTTATACCAACTTAACTTTTAATGCATCGAACACTGAATACTCGTTGTAGGCGCAGGCTTCACTCAATGCTCAGACTGTCATGTTTCCAATTGCGCGTTTATTTTGGTAACTGCAATTTTGAACTCTTAACCCCTTTCAAAGGTTTGGGCAGCCAGTTATGATGATTCGTCACTTCGTCATGCAGGCAGCTTATCTTCTTGTATCCTCGATCTGAGCGTGTGCTCATTCATACCTGCATAATTTCAAGAACAGTTTTGGCTCGGATATCGTATATATAATGCGCGACTGAGTCCTCACCTTTGATCGCAGTTTGGTATTCATGACCTTGGTGCGCATGGTATACTTTGTGCATGGGAAGTTACAAAACGTAATCTCGCAATAGTGTATTCAGTCGTTTCTGAAACAGCCATAATGAAAAAGCATTCCCTATCCTCCAGAAGCGGGACAGGGTGGAGTTCTACTGCGTCAATGTGTAAGTATAAGCTATTAAACGCTCTTGGACAGCCATTACGAATTAATAAGTTGCGGTGAAATAGTGCCTCTTAAGCTTTGTTTTCTGGGGTGGGTCAGTGAGTTTGGACATCTTTGAAGAACGTGCTCACACATCTTTTTTGTGCTCTACTGATTGATTGCTGTGAAACCCGACAAATTGCGTGTTGTTTGTCGTCTTTATGTAAATCGCCGACTTTTATTTACAATAGGAAAGTCTGCTGAAGAGCACATCAATGATGTGTAGTTACTGCACATTTTCGTGTTCCTCTTATGAGTTTTTATCAAAGAAAATTGTTTTATGTTAACAAATTAGAGACATTCTGCAAAAACTTGTTCCTGACGATTCAAAACGCCTCATCAAGGAAATGGTGCCAAGAGCTCTGTGTCTGTTGGATTAAAACCAACCCATTCTAGCTTTCATCGAACCAGTTTCGCCACTCAACATGAGATTAGCAAACTCACTGGAGTTTCCTTGATCTTCTCACAAGCTTGAAGGGATTTTTGCTTAGCAAAGTTCGAACAAACTCATGAGCTGCTCAAACACGTGCGGGCTCTGAGTTTAAACGTGTGCCTCCTCCTATTTCTGGTGCAAGACATCATTCGTCACATTCAGTGGGATGAAGGTTAAGAGCGAGGCCACTTTATAACAGCATGAGTAATTCGGTATCAAATGAGAATTGAGTCAATAAATACATCAAATTGATATCAGCATATGGAGCCCTGGGCAGCAGCCAACTGATCTTTCTCACTGATCAATAATTTGCAATTATCCCTTTCATTGGTGAATACTCAACGATCGCTAACGGAACTCACTCATCCCGTTCTGCCTTGAAGCACCTGCTCGAGCAATGCCTGTAGCCGCAAAGTGGCCACTAGTATAGAGAGCTGAATATTGCCGACAGAGGAAAGGGCGATTAGAATGGCCATTTCTATCTCATTAACCGTGGTCAGCCAGTCATACTCAAACCCGATGATTCAACAACAAAGGCTCGAGACCATGAGCTATTCATCAGAAGTTCAACGCTTTAACAATTGATTCACGGACTCGTCATCATCAACGATAGTCATTATGCTCTGTCTAATTCGGCAAATCGTTGATCCCGTGGCTCAGTATTTGGAGCCTCTGAACGTTTTTGTATCAACAGGCCGCAGGTTCGAGCTTCGGGAAGTGCACCACCCAGGGTATGAGTGGCCTACGAAAGCTACTGAGACAAAAATTGCAATTCCAATCCCACTGGTCTTTGCTGGCAATGTTCATCTGCAAATATCACTTTATCAACCAATTGCGTTTTTATTACTTTTACCTCTCATGATGGAATTCAGCACAAGTTCGAAGCCTAAGACCAAGTCAAATATTTCCGGGGCTCACCCAGTCTGCTTCCTTACTCATACAAGCAAATGAAAATGAGAAGCTTAATTGATGTTGCCTGAAAGATAGTATGAAATCACTTGACGCAGAATGAAATAAATGCTAATATGTTTCAAATTTGAAAGTTATGATAAAAAAATTGAAGGTCGCACTACTCTGCAGAACCCTTTTCATTTATTAGCCTTTTTAAAAACAAAGTTGCCGAAAATAAATTAAAAATATTCAACTGATAAAGAGAAACAAATTCACATGTAAAGTACAGCTACTGCTTGTACTCAGAGTATAAATGTATATCAGTTAACAAATTTAAACAGTGTGATACAAACAATTGGGCGTATGCACTTGTTCTAGGGCAGACCTACTCTGTCCGCATTTTTAAAACCGACAGTGAGGTCAATAGTTATCGGAGAAATGTGTGATGCTAAATTTTAAATCCACATGTCTTTCAATCATAATAAAAGTGCCAGCAAAAGCAGTCAAACGCAGCGCAGTTGCCTCCTTCTGCTGTGGTTGAATCCGGCAAAATAAGTGTGTGGTGTCTAGCTAGTACTTTTGTAGGATTCATTATCAAGCAATTCCACATGCAGTTGAACTTTAGCAACATAAATATAAATAAAATGCAGTTTCTACACTCATCAAGTGGAATCTGATTGTCAATGTCTGGGGTGTTTTGATTAAGCATGAGGTAATCTGTCCCGACGGTTATGCTCGCACTAAGTAACTCATTTCTAGTTTTGGAACCATAAATTTAATTCACAAATATCAAACGGCTTTGAGTTTTTCGGGATAAGCAGTGATAAACAGAACTAATTCCAAATGGTTGCGGGCTTTTGAAATCGAGCCACTAAGTTTTCTGATATCCATTCCCATGGAAAATGTTTTAGTGCACATCGGTTCGCCTATACCGCTTAAAATATGGCACTTGTTACTACTCGTTGCTTATTTGAGCTACAATAATGAGGCCATATGCGCACGACGGAAGTACCGCTTTGAAGGAATGCAACTTATGCCTACATTTTGTAACTCATTCGCATATGATTCTGCATAATGTTCATAGTTGCAGTTTTCAGCCATTATCTATTGTTTCCCATCGTCCGGCATTATCTGCTTTAGCCAGTACATTTTTCACGGTGAATGAAGGGATTCTGCCAAAAATTGTGGAATGATATTATAGATAAAGCAAATCTCTTCTTCCCATAAAACCTAAAAATAGAAAACGCCAATTTTGGGTTTCTGTTCTTTTTATTTGTGTTTGGTTCCAATTACATTAATTGTTGTATGACCTAATGGGCGTGGTTAAACCTTGAATTTCCTATAAACATCGTTTCAATGTATGATTATCCGATCAAACTGGTTTCGGTGACTATATTTTCAGAACACGTTTTGACAATTTCTTTGTACATACTAAATTATAAGAATTATTAAAACAATCAATACAGCTATAAAGTGTTATTTTCGCACGACAAAGAAATACCGGACTGTATGCAGAAGCGCCTTTTTCTCTCTAATGGTGAACAAGAAGGCTCCAAGACCCTTTTCCGTCTCAGATATTGTATCCACTAGCTCAATTTTTATCGTTCCAAAGGTCATTGGCTCTTGTAGCTTTCACTGGCTGGCCAAAAATACAGGGTATTTATGCTAAAACAGAAAATGCGTCACGATTATTAACTAGGCACTGCTGAATCCGCATGCTTTCATGATTGAGGTGACTTAGTTTTTCTTTCAACCATTTAGTAACCGAAACCAAAGACAAGCATATAATACGGTGAAATTGCTATCCTCGTATTGCATACGAATGATTTTCCGAGTGAAATTAAAATAAAACCAAAAACATTATTGCAAGCTTGACAACCCTTTGAAGAATAGATTGGTGTTCTTCAATTAAAATTTCCACTAAATTTAAGATTATTTGCTAATTTACAATTTAGTTTATAACTAGAAAATTATATTGAATTAGGTTTCATACTGAAAAACTCAATATATGCAAATTGTTGTTCAATAAATTACAGCTCCAACACAGATAAAAGAACAGTATACAGTAATACTCTGTACGGGAAACGGATGTAGCAGATATAAATGTTTATTAACTTGATAATTCCCGCAGAATTAATTGCCAAAATTAGGTGAAATATCCTTTGAATTTATCAATCGCATCTCTGACCATACAAAAGCGAAGCTATCAGCTCGATTTCACGAAAATTAGCATCAAATCCATGACTAGAACTTAGCTTTAGGCTTCGTATAATCTCACTTCTAGAAAGCTATTGTATGACCATGCATGCTATGCTTACGCTGTTTTCTTTATTGAGTTTTGTTTATGGGAAATAATAATGTTATTCGTAAAGTGGCATTTTGCATACGACGCAAATATTCGCTTTTTCAAAATATTCAATTTTCCTTAGAAAACTGGATAGTGATCAAAAAATAATAATACAAATATGGAATTTGAATTTTTTTTTTGCTAGAGGATTCAAATGTTAGGTTTTTTGTGTACGTGAACGCGTTTGCATGCAATTCATATAATGTAGGGTTTATTTTGTTAATTTATGTCTATGGAGCGATCTGGGTCACAATAATATTAACCAGCAGGGATTATTACAGAGCCTTTTTGTCCGATTTTCATTGGATGTGAAAATTCAAAATAAAAGTTGTATTTTAAAAGAGTCAATTGCATTATTGCAATTATAACTTGGCCAAGTTTGGCCAGGTAATTGTTTGCTTGTTCGTGACCTTAGCCACCCATACGGAGCTTGTATGCTTCCGCAAGCAAATTAATTTGTGTGCACCCATTCTTTTTTGAATAAATATCCCATTTGCACGGACAAAAATTAACAGGTGACGAGACACGGATAAACATTTGTTCGATGATGTGCTTATGACCCAACTGCTAGACCCAGTGTGTGGAATGTATGCGCCAAACTCGAGCGCATGTTTGCGGTTCCAGTCTCAACTAGCAGTGAGGGTTATGTTTGGCTGAATGAAGGCCGAATAAGCCCGAAACAGATTTTATGAAGCTATTCATATTTTCGGTCGTCTCTCTTCTCTGCAAGCCGTTTTCTCCCTACTCAAGTTCAGGTTATGACAGGATTCGAAGTAGGGTCTTAAGCAAACTACTATCAATGGGCGCGTTGACTAGCAGTTTGAATGAATTTCATGTGGGCATGGACGCCCATCTAAACAACCAAACCAACTTTTAAAAATAGCACTGGGAAGCACAGTAGGTTGGCTAAGCTGTTGACCTCACTCTCTCCCCCACACCCACAAGCAGACCACCATCCGAGCCAGTCAGTTGTCTGATGTGGGAGTTGGCACATTGGCTGACGGGTCAGCTTACCCGTCTTCGCGCGCCACAGCATGACCTGACCCCATTACGCACAAACCAGGACTCACTTACTCAGGGGATATGGAGGAGCCATCGCCGTCTAACTTGCAGTCCACTGGTCAGCCAATCGACACACACAGAACATACACTGGGCCGACGACGTGGTCTGGTGTAAGCGTCAGATTGGCAGGCTTTCAAGCAACGGTTTCTAAGACAATGTGATGTGATCAGATATAATATGTTTATTGTGAGGGTGTTGTCTATGTATTAGAGTAGATGGTGTGCGCTGATGTGGCTTAGACTGCGGTGGTTCACCGCAGGTTGTCGTGGAGGTGCATGTGTCCTAATAGGCCCATGCGGTATTTAAATGTGCGGGAGCAGTGTGGGCAGTGGAGGCGGGCGCGGCGACCGTATGTCGGAGCCCAAGGCACTGATTCACCAGCCTCCGTGCGATGGATTCGCCGTGGACCGACCAGGCCGATGCCTGAGTTGAAGTTGCGGGCGCATTGTGGACAGGAAAAATCAGTAGAGGCTGAAGGATTATCATTCCTAATAAACGGGTTGCAGTAGCGGTAGGAATGGCAGGAGCGGAAGGTGTGCATTATATATCAGTTTTGTCGACATTGCAGTGAATTTCGCTGTCAGGGATCTGCATGTGACCGAATAGGCCCATGCGATGCGTAAATGCGCGAGGACAGTGAGGACAGTGGAGGCAACGATCTCTGTTTTGTGTTGGTGCTCCAGGCACTGGGTCAACAATCTCTGTACGATGGATTCGCAAGTGACAAATCACGCCGATGCGTGAGGTGAATGTGCGGTCACAGTAAGCAGAGTTTAGGAGAGCGTCCCATCG